>CAJHNH020001743.1:156034-209171 GCA_905116865.2 Candidula unifasciata
GTGTACAGAAGGACACTAAGTGACAGTGTGTACAAAAGGGTACAGAAAGTGTACAAAAAGGGCACTAAAGTGACATAATGTGTACAGAAAGGACACTAAAGTGACAGAATGTGTACAGAAAGGGCACTAAAGTGACAGAATGTGTACAGAAAGGACACTAAAGTGACAGAATGTGTACAGAAAGGGCACTAAAGTGACAGAATGTGTACAGAAAGGGCACTAAAGTGACAGAATGTGTACAGAAAGGGCACTAAAGTGACAGAATGTGTACAGAAAGGACACTAAAGTGACAGAATGTATACAGAAAGGGCACTAAAGTGACAGAATGTGTACATAAAGGGCACTAAAGTGACAGAATGTGTACATAAAGGGCACTAAAGTGACAGAATGTGTACAGAAATGGCACTAAAGTGACAGAATGTGTACAGAAAGGGCACTAAAGTGACAGAATGTGTACAGAAAGGGCACTAAAGTGACAGAATGTGTACAGAAAGGGCACTAAAGTGACAGAATGTGTATAGAAAGGGCACTAAAGTGACAGAATGTGTAAAGAAAGGGCACTAAAGTGACAATGTGTAAAGAAAGGGCACTAAAGTGACAGAATGTGTACAGAAAGGGCACTAAAGTGACAGAATATGTACAGAAAGGGCACTAAAGTGACAGAATGTATATAGAAAGGGCACTAAAGTGACAGAATATGTACAGAAAGGGCACTAAAGTGACAGAATGTATATAGAAAGGGCACTAAAGTGGCAGAATGTATCTAAGCAGGACATGATGTGACAAAAATACTACCTAAATGCTTAAACTTCTTCTTTTTCATCAGCTGTAAACTCTAGTGGAAAATTCTGGTTGTTCATCCACTTCTAAACTTTGGTCTTGTGCCAGAACTGGCTTAATTGTATGGAGCTGTTGCTTTACTGCTCTCCGGCAGACAACTCAAACTTTGAAGAAAACACCCCAAATCAATCAAATTTGATGACATGCTTGTCAGGGAGCTAATGTCTATCCCCCCCCCCCCCCCCAATCCCCACAAATGAGACCCCAGAACCCACCTAGTAAAAACACATAAACTGATCAGTTATTTGAACTCACTGGGTCTCTGGTGCCATATCTGCTTGATCTGTTAGTGGTGTCTTCACGACATCTGCCTACAGTTAGTTCTATATCCTTGATAGCAGTGGCACTCAACCTTCCTAATGCCACAACCCTTTAATAAGTTCCCTCAAGTTGTGGCTACCCCCAAACAATTATTTTCCTTCATAAAAGGGCTGTTCAACCCCAAAAAAAGGGTCACGACCGGCAGGTTGAGAACCGCTGCTTTATAGGATGCTGCAGAATATTATGGCTGTTGTGGTTTTTCCAGGGCAAATTATAGAAACAGTAGTTTTCCATTGCTTCCTGAACAGTCAGCTCTCAGAATCGCTGTGAAACCAATGCAAGACAAATTGTCCGCAACTGGGATCGAACCTGACACCCCGGCATTACAAAGCATGTTTGCAACACCTATACGGTGTGATAAAACATGACCAGCATTTGTACCTACCACATATTCAAATGTTCCTCTTGGCTTTTTCTTAAAGGGCTTCTTCTCACCAGGAGATCTGACGGGAGATGATGGTCCCTTGCCAAGGGCAGACAACACAGAATCGTGTAGTTCCTGGGCAGTGAGAGCCCCTGATCCTGGCAGTGCCCCCTTGCCAGCGCCAGGGTCGGAGGTGCCAGCCAGACTGGCTGATGTGCCAGACGTCAGCGCAGTATTCTGTAAAGCTAGATCAGAGAGAAACCCTGTGGTGTGACCCTGTGTCCTGGACCCTGTGAGTGGCTGACCCTGTGCATCGGTGGCAAACGAGGAGAATGGACTAGGATGGCTGGCGCTGGTCACCCACACAGCATCACCTGGGTAGTGTCGGGCTGTAGCTGCTGGATAGTCTGTGCAGGAGAGGTACATAACAGTCAGTGTTTTTATTTTATGAGTACTGAGTTGTTCTCTCTCTCTTTCTTTCACATGCATGCAAGAGTGCGCCCGCCCACATACACTCACACACGCACACAAAGAGAGACACACATACACAAGAGAGCGAAAAATTGGGGAGGTGGGGGGGGGGGGTTGGGAAATTCGGGTGTGGAAAGACAATTACACACACCAAATTCACTCAGAAACACAAAGAATTTTAAATACTTAATTAAAAATCATCAGTACAGCACTCAGAACATTCTCAAAAGTGTGCCATCAGCATCTTCAGCAGCAAGTACACTGTTTCATTTCCAATTGCAATGGCACCAGTAATAGTTTGATTGTAAATCAATCTCGTCTGTCCACTGAGTGGTGAATGTTATCAGATCCCCTCGTCACCATTCTCCTCAGACTGTGGTGATCTATATCTACCTCCACACTGTTCACTGGCTCCCAAAGGACCCTTACAACATTTGTTTCCTAAGACACCGGCATGACGTGGAGAAAATATCCAAAGTGTGCTAACTATCCTGGATCTCTGAAGTAATGCTTGCCACTCTGCATGCAGCATACCTGTCTCCACCTTTCTCAACATGCTCTGTGAGTCAGTTACAATTTATACATGTGTGTACAGCTGATTCTCAAGCCAGTGAAAGGCCGCAGTGACTGCCTCCACCTCCATTCTCAAACTAAATACTGTGTTGTGTCATATGCCAGGCTTTGTTGCACTAAGCAATGTCCATTCACTTCTGCTAAAAAAAACCATGAGCTTTATCTGCCTCTCAACACAGAGCCATCTGTATAGATTATCACATCACCTGGGTGGGAATCATTTATGGAACTTCTGATTCTACAGCTCCCGCTGGCTGGTCCCTGCACTGATGGCCCAGTGTGATCAGAACCCTACACAAGTCTGACTTTGGCTGGGACATTCTGACCCACTCCTCTCCTCACCCAAAGTTATCAAGCCTGCACACATGTCATTTTATGATTCAGCTTGCGCAGTTCACGACCTTCTTCTTTTCAGTCTGTGACCCTTAGCTTTGTCTATTGCTTTATGCAGGATGAGTTTTTTGTCTGCAGGTACTCTGAGATTTGACTCAGCTGGCAGCGCTTTGAGTCTCTCTGTAATCGTCAGGTGCAAGTATATATTGAATACATACTACCAGAGTATTTCTTATACATCCCAGAATTACCCTCATAGCTTAATTCTGTATGCGTTCAAGTTTTTTTAGCTGACAATTTGAAATGATAAGCAATCCAAATCCACAATCTATCACCGACAGGATTACATGCTGGAACATTGTGAGCAGAATTCTTAGTTTCATGCCCATTGCTGCCATAATCTTGACTGTGTTGAGCCCTTTTCACCGCAACTGCCTCCACATGATTTCTAAAGGACAGGCTTCTATTGAAAGTGATATCCACGTACCTCATGTACTTTCTCTTTTGATGCTTCTGTCAAAAATGTAGAAGCCTGAGGCCTCAGCTCTTACAATTATATTGTCCAGAGAGCACCACAAAACAGATGCCTTTTCTGAGTTGATGATAGCATCCATCTCTGCACTCCAGTCAGTCACTCTGTCTACAATTGCCTGTAGATCCTGTGCTGTCTGTTTCCTATCGTTCCCCTGCCAATATGCAAGAGCACTATCTGCAAATGTCAATATTCTTCCAAACCTGGTGCTGCAAGCTCTCAACCCTGCTTGTATACACACTGAAGAGCACTGATGAAACTGAAGAACCCTGGGGTAGTCCCGGGGCAATACTGCATGCTTCTGTGGTCGATGTACCCGAGCGAAGGGCAACAATACGTGAATGTAGGACAGCTGCTTTCCAGGGACAGATTTCCTGTACCCGAGCGAAGGGCAACAATACGTGAATGTAGGACAGCTGCTATCCAGGGACAGATTTCCTTCTCCATGGGCACAGATATCAATAGATCATATCTGACTTTATTGTAGGCATCCTCAAAGATCACGTGCTACCACTGTTCTCTTTTGTCTATTGCAGAACCCCTCACAAACATCAAAGCTTAACAAAAAATAAGTGGTCTTGTCATGTCGTTAAAATGCAGCCACAACAAACACAGGTGTGACACCTAAACCAACAATATATTATGACGATACAATCACCATCAAGTGTCTTGTCAAATGGCACGGGCAATCATATTTCTCCACATCCTGCCATCTCCAACAGTATGTATCGGTTCACGTATTGACCCTCTTCTTTGCCATGACAGAAGGCACTCAAAAATATTCTTTGTCTTTGTCTTCCTCTTTTTCTCTGTCCATGAATCTTTCCAGTTCAAACATGTTATAGTATTCCTCTCCTTGTAATGTGGCCAGTAAGGGATGATTTTCTTTTTCTGATACTGTGATAAGTTGTCTTTGTGTAGTAGCCTATTTTAAAAAATGTCTGGATTACTGGTTTTGGCTGTCCGAGGAACTGTGAGCATTCTTTGTTAAATGACATCTTTGAGGTGCCACAGTCTTGTGTCAAACCCCATCTTTGAGGTGTCACGGTCTTGTGTCAAACCCCATCTTTGAGGTGTCACGGTCTTGTGTCAAACCCCATCTTTGAGGTGTCACGGTCTTGTGTCAAACCCCATCTTTGAGGTGTCACGGTCTTGTGTCAAACCCCATCTTTGAGGTCTTGTCATCGGTGTCACGGTCTTGTGTCAAACCCCATCTTTGAGGTTGAAACCCCATCTTTGTGTCACAGTCTTGTGTCAAACCCCATCTTTGAGGTGACTAGGTCTGTGTCAGACACGGTCTTGTGTCAAACCCCATCTTTGAGGTGACTTGTGTCAGACCCCATCTTTGAGGTGTCAGACAACAAACCCCATCTTTGACCTTTTTGTCAAACCCCATTTTTGAGGTGCCGTCATTGTCAAGTCTTTGAGGTGTCACGGTCTTGTGTCAAACCCCATCTTTGAGGTGTCACGGTCTTGTGTCAAACCCCATCTTTGAGGTGTCACGGTCTTGACTGGCTGGTTGACTAGTTGTTCAGACAACGACATATTGACAGAAAACATCACAGACAGCAGCTGACCTTTTTGAATGCCGTGGTGTAGGCCTAAAACACAGTCAGAAGCTGGGCAGTGGTGTAGTCCACAGACCCCGATCTGAACCTGTGGAATAAAACACCAGAAGCTGTAAGTATCTTACTTGGCCATTCTGCAATACTAAACTGTCCTACTGTCATGGCCAACTATACTGAAGACTGAATGCTGAATTAAGAGTCGACATCACAGAACTCGAGACACTTCCATAAACGCTCCCTTCCCCATCTTCAGCAGCAAGCGAAGAGTTACAGTTCCGATGGTACCAGTAACTGTCTGATTGTATATTCGTCTTGCCCTTCCCTTGAGTGTTGAGCGTCAGCCAGATCTCCTGGTAACTCCCTGCAGCGTGGTTCTCCTCAGACCGCAATGACCTATTTGTGCCTCCAAATTGTTTACTTGTTCCCAAAGAACCGTCATAACATCTATCATATCATGCATCAATTCACCACCAAGTGATGCAGAACAGGCCAGTCTATCTGCAAACTCGTTTCCCAACACAAGAATGAGAAAACATCCAAAGGATGCTAACTGCCTGGGAACTCTGAAGCGATGCTTGCCACACTGCATGGAGCATGCCTGTCTCCACTTTTCTCCACTGTAAGTCAGTTACAAGTACAAAATGTGTGTAAAGCTGACTCTGAAGCTAGCGAAAGGCTGGCTGAAGTTGCTGCCTTCACCTCCATTCTCAAACTAGACATTGTGATATATTTGCCGCGCTTTGTTGCAATAAACAACGCCTATTCGCTTTTGCTATGAACCCCTATGTAATGTTTACCTCTCAACACAGAGCCATCTGTACAGATAATCATATCACCTGGCTGGAATTGTAATGAATCATTCGATGAACTTGTGATTCTGCAGCGCCAGCTGGCCAGTCCCTCCTCGCCCAGATCTATCAACTATACTGACCACTGGTACCATGCTGGCAAGAAGGCCTCTCAGTCTGAAGATTCAGGGCTGCATGGCTAGTGCAGTTGCCATGCACTGCGCAGGCCAGGATTATATTTTTGTCCCAGAAAAAAAAAAACCCATCAATTTTCAATGATTGTAAACCTGGGTCTCCCACATAACAGTCTAGTATTTTTAATCATTCAGCCAGCCACTTCTCGTAGCACTCTGCAATGTGTCAATGTCTTCTCTCCCTCCTACTGTCTCACCCCTCCCCCCCCCCCCCCCCCCCCAATATAGTTTCTCTATCTCAGAAATCCATAATACTTTGTTGTATTTTGATATTGGTAACTAGCAAAAACATCATCAGCACTGAACTCGTCGATGTAAACAGTCTGTCAGACAGTCTACCCCCAACTACACCATGTCCAATCATTACTGCACCCCCTGTGGAAACACCATGTTCAACCACTACTGCATCCCCTATGGGAACACCATGTCCAACCACTACTGCACCCCTTGTGGGAACACCATGTCCAACCACTACTGCACCCCTTGTGGGAACACAATGTCCAACCACTACTGCATCCCTTGTGGGAACACCATGTCCAACAACTACTGCACCCCTTGTGGGAACACCATGTCCAACCACTACTGCATCCCTTGTGGGAACATCATGTCCAACCACTATTGCATCCCTTGTGGGAACACCATGTCCAACCACTACTGCACCCCTTGTGGGAACACCATGTCCAACCACTATTGCACCCCTTGTGGGAACATCATGTCCAACCACTATTGCATCCCTTGTGGGAACACCATGTCCAACCACTATTGCACCCCTTGTGGGAACATCATGTCCAACCACTATTGCATCCCCTGTGGGAACACCATGTCCAACCACTACTGCATCCCTTGTAGGGACACAATGTCCAACCACTACTGCATCCCTTGTGGGAACATCATGTCCAACCACTATTGCATCCCTTGTGGGAACACCATGTCCAACCACTACTGCACCCCTTGTGGGAACACCATGTCCAACCACTATTGCACCCCTTGTGGGAACATCATGTCCAACCACTATTGCATCCCTTGTGGGAACACCATGTCCAACCACTATTGCACCCCTTGTGGGAACATCATGTCCAACCACTATTGCATCCCCTGTGGGAACACCATGTCCAACCACTACTGCATCCCTTGTAGGGACACAATGTCCAACCACTACTGCATCCCCTATGGGAACACCATGTTCAACCACTACTGCACCCCTCTATAGAAACACCATGTTCAACCAATACTGCAAGTGGCATAACCTATCCTAAAACTGCTAGTTTCAAAATACCAACAATTGTGCCTTCCGCCGGGGATAGAATGGATCGAACACAGACCATTATCTTGCCAGACAAGCCCGCTAACAAATGTAACACTACGAACATTTACTTCAGACTAACGACATCACGGTCAAAGGTCAAAGTCAATAATATCTCACATTTCATCAGCAGATGAGTTACTGCCCTTGCCTAGAGCCTGACAAGATGGATGTATCCATGTCAGGTGTCTCAGACAACAGCGCTGACAGATTCTGTCTGACATGCACAATAAGGATGAGAAAGGGGAGGGGCGTAGATGGTTATAGGTTTCAGATTACCAAGGGAAAGTCACTGACTGCACGTAGACCAGTCACTCTGAATAACCCAGACTAGGAAAAATATCCCCTTATGGGACACTGACACACTCCACAGAACTGGATCCAGGCGATATTGTGATAACCTTGTCATATTGTTGTGGAGACGGTCCCAGCAATTACTAGAACAGATAACCAGAGATCCATGCCCAGTTAACAGCAACATCGTCCTCTATGGGAGGGCTAACTAACCTAGTCAACACAGAAAGAAGTTAAATATGCAGAAGTCAGGCGCAAATATCACAGGTTTGCTGTAAACACACCAACATCCACGACACAACAAACCAAGCATCAACCAGAAGAAGACAGTCTGGCCCAGCTGTATTGTACAAACCAGCTGTTTTCAGCACAGTCACACAACAATACAAGCATCAACCAGAAGAAGACAGTCTGGCCCAGCTGTATTGTACAAACCAGCTGTTCTCAGCACAGTCACACAACAATACAAGCATCAACCAGAAGAAGCCAGTCTGGCCCAGCTGTATTGTACAAACCAGTTGTTCTCAGCACAGTCACACAACAATACAAGCATCAACCAGAAGAAGACAGTCTGGCCCAGCTGTATTGTACAAACCAGTTGTTCTCAGCACAGTCTCTTCTCTGTCTGTGTCTATTTCAGGCTTATTCAATCAACGCCCACAATGTGGCATCTCTCTGTGATTGTCTTCTATGTAATCGTCTCTGTTTCCCAGACAGACTTGAGACCAAGGCAGCGCGCGGTAGTTCCCTGGTTCCGTATGAAAGGCATGTCTGTCTACTGTAGCCAGAGATGGACTGGCAGCTGGTGCTAGTCGTCTCCTATGTTTCCACACTTGTTAGGACATCTGACCATCGCTGGCCGGGGTCTTCTACTGGTCGTGTCGTGTCATAGTGTGCGCCTGAAACAGGACCAATCCAAGCTCCCTTCCAACCAGCCCAGGTCTGCATGACACACTGCCAACATAAGTGGGGCGGAGTGAGAGAGTCTCAAGCGACCTGAGGCAAAGATTCCAGCTTCTCTGGTGTCAATGTCTGTCTGTCTACCATTGTCCAGATGGCTATAGTGAGTTTCAAAACAGGTGTCCTCACACTAACAAATATCCTGAAAGCTGCTGTATGGATCAATAGGAATTTTAGCACACAGAATCTGATTTCTCATCTCCTTATGATTTCTAATCATTTATAAGTGCACAGGTGCTGCTGTTTTCTTGAAGCGGCGAATTTATTTGATCTCTGTTTGACAAATAATGTGTGTACCCCTACAAATAGAATATCCAGTTATTTACACCAACATAGAGATTGAGATTGCTTGGAAAGAGTGTCTGGAAATCATTCACCATGTACAGATATGCGTGGTAATTATTTTGATAGCCTATCCCACCCACAACGACAACTCCAGAATTCATGGCAGGCTAATGGTGGAGATGATCACCTGACAGTAAAACGCATATAAAAGCCGTGCAAGATGATGTTTTGAAAAGTTCCTGTAACATAATTAACTGTAAGCATGTTGGCTGATTTGGGAGTCGCCGTGGCGGGGCTGCTAGACGCTCGCCTGCGGATCAAAAGGTCGAGAGTTCGCTCCCTGGCGGAGCCGCACTTTTTTTCAAAAATGACCTTGGCTCCCAGGTCGACCCAGCATTGAGTGGGTACCGAGTGCGATCCCGGGAAGTAGAGGCGGCCAGCGTGATGCTGACCACATTACCCATAGGTCTATAAAAATATAGGTCTAGCCCTATATGCCCTATACGCCTAAAGGCGTGGAAAAGGGCCCTTTACTTTTTTTTTAACGTGTTGGCTGATTTGAATCTGTGTTTTCCCCCCTCCATATACAGCAAATAAGTCAACATTAAAACAATTGTTTGTTTACATTTAAATTGGTTCTTGCAAGGACATGGTTAACAAGTTGCAGGCTAAATTGTAACACGTGACACAGAACGGTTACTGGGTTACAGCACGAACAGTTGAGCACGACTTCAAGAACGGACTATAGTTCTGTCCGACAATGTACTACATGGGTTGTCGGGTGGGTTTGAGCAGATCGATGAGAAAATCCTACAGAGAGATTCTACAACATACTTACACTGCCTTCTCTGTGGTTGTTGCCTGGCTGGCTTTCTTGCTACGCCCACCCCAGTGTCTGAACTTTGGCATTGTTGTCTTTGTCACAAAACCACGGGTCTTTGGCAAATGTCAGGCGGTCGACACAGTGTAATCCCAGGACCGCACAATCTACAGTACTGTATACGACAGACAACAACAACAACGGCGGTGGTCGGCCAGCGTGGTCGTGTCAGTGATTGCTCAGTCTATGATTTCTCTTCATGCTCTCAACTGACGAGCATCATGAAGGTGACATTGTTAGCTTGTGGATATCTTCTACTGTCTAAGATTTTATGTCGTGTTTACTTCCTTCCTATGATCTTCTATAAGTGTTCATCGCCATATAAATAAATGAGTATATCTGAGTAACAACAGAGCTGTACTCTGACACACACACACACACACAACATACCAATGGTGTCAGCTAACGCTGGGCATTTACAGGCATTGCTAACCGTCCACATAAACACATACATACCCGCCCACACACATACAAACACCCTACCCCACACATATCGTCACGAAGACAGACACACAGAGAAATGCCACAATCAGCTAGATACTGATATCAGGCACACAAACACATACACATAAGAACACACACTCAAATGGCGCAATTAGCTTCTGGTGTTATCACCCACACAAACATAAACAAGCACACCACTACTGGCCCAGTTAGCATCGTGGCGATATCACACACACACACACATGCGGGCATGTGTGCACACAAACACGGAGGCTTATGTTGTAAGAGTTGACTAATTAGGGGTTTCCTTTGAAGGAGTGCTTCTGCCTGAGAGGCAAGGAACCTGTATACATATAAGCCAAATCTCTAAAAGAGATGAGCAAGCAAACATCAAGTTCTTGAACCCGACTTGAGTCCAGAAGTGGACAAACAACCAGAACTTTCAGCCAGAGTTTACAGATGGTGAACTTTAGGACAACAAAAGGGGGAGGGAGAGAAGAGGGAGAGGGGGGGGGAGGGGAATGGGGCAGTATGCCAACATGACCTGTTTCTCTAACTTCAAATGGGACAGTATGCCAACATGACCTGTTTCTCTAACTTCAAATGGGACAGTATGCCAACATGACCTGTTTCTCTAACTTCAAATGGGACAGTATGCCAACATGACATCTAACTACACACGGGGCAGTACTGCCAAGGGCCCCCCTCTCCTTTTCCAGATAAAAGATGCCGGTACTCACCAAAAAGTGTCTAACAAAGTGCCGGTACTTATATTAAGTGTCTAACAAAGTGCTGGAACTCCCCACAAAGTGTCTATTACAGTAGTGCTGAAAAAAGGGAAGCCTTGAAAATGTGCAGGTACTGCGTACTGTTCAGCACCGGCGGGGAAAACCCACACCTGGTACCAACAGTATGACCTCTTGTTTCCAGACATGTCTCAAGCTAGAGTATAGTGTCACCAGTGGTCTCATGGCTGGGTGGCAAGGTCAGACTACATGGCTGGGTGGCAAGGTTAGACTACATGGCTGGGTGGCAAGGTCAGACTACATGGCTGGGTGACAAGGTCAGACTACATGGCTGGGTGGTAAGGTGAGACTACATGGCTGGGTGGTAAAGTGAGACTACATGGCTGGGTGGCAAGGTCAGACTACATGGCTGGGTGGCAAGGTTAGACTACATGGCTGGGTGGCAAGGTCAGACTACATGGCTGGGTGGCAAGGTTAGACTACATGGCTGAGTGGCAAGGTCAGACTACATGGCTGGGTGACAAGGTCAGACTACATGGCTGGGTGGTAAGGTGAGACTACATGGCTGGGTGGCAAGGTCAGACTACATGGCTGGGTGGCAAGGTCAGACTACATAGCTGGGTGACAAGGTCAGACTACATGGCTGGGTGACAAGGTCAGACTACATGGCTGGGTGGCAAGGTTAGACTACATGGCTGAGTGGCAAGGTCAGACTACATGGCTGGGTGGTAAGGTGAGACTACATGGCTGGGTGGCAAGGTCAGACTACATGGCTGGGTGACAAGGTCAGACTACATGGCTGGGTGACAAGGTCAGACTACATGGCTGGGTGGCAAAGTCAGACTACATGGCTGGGTGGCAAAGTCAGACTACATGGCTGGGTGGTAAAGTGAGACTACATGGCTGGGTGGGTGGCAAAGTGAGACTACATGGCTGGGTGGCAAGGTAGACCAACATAAGGGTGAGACTACATGGCTGGGTGGTAAAGTGAGACTACATGGCTGGGTGGTAAAGTGAGACTACATGGCTGGGTGGCAAAGTGAGACTACATGGCTGGGTGGTAAAGTGAGACTACATGGCTGGGTGGTAAAGTGAGACTACATGGCTGGGTGGTAAAGTGAGACTACATGGCTGGGTGGTAAAGTGAGACTACATGACTGGAAAGAGGAGATTTGTCGCAACAGGACCCACTGCTGACTAATGACTGGTCGGTGAGAACAACAACAGAAAGTAAATGCCCCGCATAAGGTCACGGCTGAAACATCTAAGGTCACAACAGACTCGACATGATTAGTTTCTATGTGTATAAGCGGGGGTCTTAGAAGGTGGGGGCCGGGGGGGGGGGGTTGTAACTACACAACTATCTTGCCAGTCGCACTTTCTCAGCTAAATCACTTTCACAACATCCTACCACCATCTTACATCTAAACTGCTACTTTCACAACATCCTAGCACCCTCTTTCATCTAAACTGCTATTTTCACAACATCCTAGCACCGTCTTACATCTAAACTGCAACTTTCACAACATCCCAGCACCATCTTACATCTAAACTGCTATTTTCACAAAGGCCCAGCACCACCTTACATCTAAAGTGCTACTTTCACAACATCCTAGCACCATCTTACATTTAAACTGCTACATCACAACATCGTAGCACCATCTTACATCTAAATTGCTACTTTCACAACATCCTAGCACCATCTTACATCTAAACTGCAGTTCACAACATCTTCGCACCATCTTACATCTAAACTGCTTTTTTTCACAACATCCTAGCAACATCTTACATCTAAACTGCTACTTTCAAATCGTAGCACCATCTTACACCAGAACTGCTACTTTCACAACATCCTAGCAGCATTGCATAAATATACTTCTACTTTTACAAGCTACCACCAGCACCGGACCACACTGCTACTGTCACACTTCTGTCTCATTACTGCTACTGTTACACTACTGTCTCATTGCTGCTACTGTTACACTTCTGTCTCATTACTGCTACTGTTACACTACTGTCTCATTGCTGCTACTGTCACACTTCTGTCTCATTACTGCTACTGTCTCATTGCTGTCTCATTACTGCTACTGTTACACTACTGTCTCATTGCTGCTACTGTCACACTTCTGTCTCATTACTGCTACTGTCACACTACTGTCTCATTGCTGCTACTGTTACATTTCTGTCTCATTACTGCTACTGTCACACTTCTGTCTCATTACTGCTACTGTCACACTTCTGTCTCATTACTGCTACTGTCACACTTCTGTCTCATTACTGCTAGTCACACTTCTGTCTCATTACTGCTACTGTCACACTTCTGTCTCATTACTGCTACTGTCACACTTCTGTCTCATTACTGCTACTGTCACACTTCTGTCTTATTACTGCTACTACTACGCTAATACTACTACTACTTTTACTACCATCACCAATACTACTACCGCTGCAAATACTACTACAAGTACTACTTCTACATCTACTACAGCTGCTGTTACTAGCGACAGTAACAGTAATAGTACTATTACTACTACTACAGATACTAAGAACTACTGCTACAACTACTACTAACAATACTGCTGCTACAACTACTATCACACCAAACTAGCAACACTATCTAGTTTCACTGTTACTGACACCACAAGTTAGTCACACCCCTGGATATTACAACTACTATCTTAACAAACTAGCAACACTATCTAGTTATATTATCATTGACACCACAAGTTAGTAACACCATTGGATATACAACTACTATCACAACAAACTAGCAGCAACTCAGGTTAGCTCCCAGCTGATCCACTGAACGGTCACGCCGTGTTATACTGAATCGCAACAAGCAACTACACACGGCAAAGAGAGATGC
Source organism: Candidula unifasciata (assembly GCA_905116865.2). Taxonomy (NCBI): domain Eukaryota; kingdom Metazoa; phylum Mollusca; class Gastropoda; order Stylommatophora; family Geomitridae; genus Candidula; species Candidula unifasciata. The sequence continues at coordinate 169,797 of CAJHNH020001743.1, forward strand.
CTCCATCGGGACATGTTCACTGGGTGAGGAAACCCACAGAGGCCGTGTCGACAGATTGCTGATAACCCGGATCTCAATTGGAGACAATGAATCAATCAGCGTACTTTAACTGTAGACAATCATAACACGGCTAGATGAAAGCGTCGTCCGAGTGGGCACACTGTAGTCACAGTCTACCTCAAGGCAACTGCACCATTGTCCGGTAGTCTTAGTTTCAGCTTCATAGCAAACGGGTCACCCCATCTTTGCTCCGCTCCTGTGCCAACGAAAAACACATGCAATGTTTATCACTGCACCATGCGTACGGCATGTATATTACACACGTCATATCAACACAGGTGGGAAATATTCACAGGCTTATTAACCAAATACATGTGTGTCCGTGTCCAATCTTCTCTGGCTGATGTGTCACCCTGTGATTGCAGATGCAGCTTTGACAGGTCAATGTCTAACACAAACCCACACACGGACAGCGAAACCAAAGGTAGACACAACCTCTAGAACACGTTTAAAGGAAAGTTAGGCAAAGACGTGCTGCACCACGCAACAGGCCGTCCGTGACGAACAATTCAGCCCCGGGCCACGGCTACCTGGTAATCAGTCATGCATCAGAAGGGTCTGTTACCAGTCGCCTGGAACATACAGCTGAGGGAGTGCCGGGGTCATACGGGCATTCAGTAATCTAGGGAACATCTTCAAGTTTCTTATTACGGGCACCTACACGCTTGTAAGGAAAAACACACTTTTAGGGGACATTTACACTTTTTAGGGACATTTATAATCAGAGACATTTACATGTTTATAATTAGGGACATCTACACGTTTATAATTAGGGACATCTACACGTTCATTATTAGGGACATCTACGCGTTTATAATTAGGGACATATAGGCGTTGATAATTAGGAACATCAATATGTCAACCAATAGCTGAAAGTACAACAACTAGGAACGATAAGTCAAACAATCCCTGATCCACACGAGTAGCCACCGGACTACAGCGCTGCGAGATCAGGTTTGCAGGAGATCAAACGTTACACCCAGATATTTTAACTGATAACATTTGTTGAAATGCGGGTCCGTTGATAGATATTGCTGGGCGGGCTTGCACTCTTAGTGGCCTTGTTTCATGAGCACCAAAACGCAAAGGCTGCTTCACGGTTCATCCCTGGGTTAGTCTGGCGACTCCAGTCACCATCTGAAGTCAATTCCCTCCTATATTTCATGCTGGCCTGGCTATTTCACACCTACATAGTTATACAATATCTGCAAAACGTGACGGTTCGTCCAACGCCAGGAAGTTGCAGAATGTCCAGATTTGATACAAGCATGCACAACATAGGCGAAAATGGAGAACTATGAGGCACTGCACAAACATATAAAGAACTGTGAGGTAACGACCGGACATGTGGAGAACTATGAGGTAATGACTGGACATGTGGAGAACTATAAGGTAATGACTGGACATGTGGAGAACTATAAGGTAACGACTGGACATGTGGAGAACTCTGATGTAACGACTGGACATGTGGAGATCTATAAGGTAACGACTGGACAAGTGGAGATCTATAAGGTAACGACTGGACATGTAGAGAACTATAAGGTAACGACTGGACATGTGGAGAACTCTGATGTAACGACTGGACATGTGGAGAACTATAAGGTAACGACTGGACATGTGGAGATCTATAATGTAATGACTGGACACGTGGAGATCTATAAGGTAACGACTGGACATGTGGAGAACTATAAGGTAACGACTGGACATGTGGAGAACTCTGATGTAACGACTGGACATGTGGAGATCTATAAGGTAATGACTGGACATGTGGAGAACTATAAGGTAATGACTGGACATGTGGAGAACTATAAGGTAATGACTGGACATGTGGAGATCTATAAGGTAATGACTGGACATGTGGAGAACTATAAGGTAATGGCTGGACATGTGGAGAACTATAAAGTAATGACTGGACATGTGGAGAACTTTGATGTAACGACTGGACATGTGGAGATCTATAAGGTAATGACTGGACATGTGGAGATCTATAAGGTAATGACTGGACATGTGGAGATCTATAAGGTAATGACTGGATATTTGGAGATCTATAAGGTAATGACTGGATATGTGGAGAACTATAAGGTAACGACTGGATATGTGGAGATCTATAAGGTAATGACTGGATATTTGGAGATCTATAAGGTAATGACTGGACATGTGGAGATCTATAAGGTAACGACTGGACATGTGGAGAACTATAAGGTAATGACTGAACATGTGGAGATCTATAAGGTAACGACTGGACATGTGGAGAACTATAAGGTAATGACTGGACATGTGGAGAACTATAAGGTAACGACTGGACATGTGGAGATCTATAAGGTAATGACTGGACATGTGGAGATCTATAAGGTAACGACTGGACATGTATAGAACTATAAGGTAATGACTGGATATGTGGAGAACTATAAGGTAATGACTGGACATGTGGAGAACTTTGAGAGTTGCCAAGCAAGTCGCAATCCCACCAACACAGCTGAGATATAGTTTACCAGCTACACACTAGATAATGCTAGGTCAGTGGTGCGTGTCTATGGCGTGGGATACACGGCGTGTGCTGGTATACATGTTGCCTATCTCTACTATAAAAGGTGGTGTATGTACCTAGATCTACATATCATCATCATCATCTTGTATTCTGTCAAGGTATGCGACGTAGACGCCGATGTCTCTCCGCAGATCGGGACCTTGGTATTTTGACCGGTGATACTCTTCCGTGCCATCGCTACAGAGCGTCAACAACGTCTCTCTTGGTCTGCCTCTGCTACCGTTGATCTACCCAGTCATCACGATTTCAACCAACGCCTCTCTTGGTCTGCCTCTGCTACCGTTGATCTACCCAGTCATCACGATTTCAACCAACGCCTCTCTTCTCATGACATGACCAAAGAACGTTAATTGCCTCTTGGTCTATTCCACAGACATAAGAGAGAAACACTCGAGTATTGATGTACCATTGTAAACAACAATTCACTCCGTTATGCAAGCTAGCAGACACTTGTCTGTGAAAGGCAAAGGCATGTGTGAAGCCGTGCTCCGTTCACACGGGAAGAACTCCGGCCCACAATCACTGCCTGGCCACTCCAACAGGACAGCCAACATGGGCTAGCTTCATTAGGACACGATGAAAGCCAATCATCGAGTGTGTATAGCTGGCCTTACCTACAGCTTGACAAATAACTATTGGTTATCAGATAGTGGCAGGTATCTGTGGGTACGTGAAGTTGTCTATGGGTGAACGGATCAAAGTGCACAGGGGTTGATACTTTGATACGCGAGAATAGCTTCCTCAACCTGGTTCGGAAAGGGGGGGGGGGGTAAAAAACTGAGGGATGACTGACACTGAAGACTGAAGACATATGGCAAGGTAGCAAACAGGGCTTAGGCAAGGACCGAGACACCACATGGAACGACAAGGCCAGAAAGAGAGACACGGAGATAAAAAATACATGAACAGGAATGAGAGACCAAGAGGGGGCAGAAAGGAGTACGGAACAAAAGAGTAAGGGACAAACGAAGAAAAAACAGCGAATGAGAGAAACAGAAAGCTAGATCACGAGGAGGGGAGAGAGAGAGAGGGAGGACATTTGTGGAAAACAGACAAGAATCAATTCACAAAAAATCGGTGGTGTCATCTATGAACACGCTAATACTTTATGGTGCTGTCCGTCAACTCACAGACCGCCTCTGTTTCCACCCTGGCTGCTACACAGAGCATTTATGTGACCCAAAGACGCCAATCCAATAGAATCAAGCCCACATACCCTGTTCAACCTCCGAATTAGGTCACCCGTAACCGTTACACGGAGTAAAACCCCGCCAATGTTTTGCTGACCAAGTGAGAATGTTGTTAACATGTCAATTCCCTTCCCACCCCCTACTCCACAGATTTAAGCCATTCGGTTTTGTAAAAGGTGGCCGGGGGGGGGGGGGGCGGTGTTGGAAGTCTACCTCCTCCCCCTAATGTTTTACCCTTAAGACTTTAACCTGAAGGTTTCACACACAGTGACCCAAACAGTAATTTCTGGGATAGCAGTCTAACAGAAACAAATTCGCCCTAACCCCGTTCAACTGCATAAATGGAGCATACAACGGTTAGAAAGTAAAGTCCTGTCTTGTGTGGGTGCTGAGAGTTTCTGTAATATGCCCACAACGACCCCCCCCCCCCCCCCCACAAGGCACAATTCTACAAAAAACACTGTTAAGCCGCCGCATAAAACAACAGTGACATCACTGGCTGGTCGTTAGTCCTAGTTCTTATTTCACTGCAGGCAGGTTGTCCCATAACTGCTCAGTCCCGGTGCCAGCAACAATCACACACACAAATCTCTTTTAAATGCCTTTAAACATTCGCGAAAAATATATCAGTCTCAGCACAATCATAAAGTTCGTACACGCAAAGTAAATGCAGAAGGCAGCAGTCAGGTGCGCCAACACTAACAGACCCATTGCAGATTTGCAGCTCACCGTTGACACAAACAGTCAATTACGAAAGCCGGCAATTTTGCATAAGTGCAATCTATTACAACGTAATTGGCCGCCCGCCATTTTTTAGTGCAGTTCACAACACAAACCCACCGCGGGCACAACAATACAACAAAGTCTACGTGAAACCTACAGCTCACAGTTACGCAGGAAGCATTCCGTCAGTACAGTGGCAACGAAACCTTTCGATTCCCAGCCCAGAAATTGGGAAATTGCATGAGTAAACACGGGCCAGAAACAAATAACTACTTACAGCGTTAGCAATATGCCAACAATTTGCCATACTGCACGAGAAGGTCAAAACAGTGATACTGGCGAAGAAGTAGACTGCTGCCCGAAAGTGTTGTCAGCTGAGACTGGCTCTGTGGGCAAACGGGCTTTAGGCGTAGTGTACTGCTGGTGATCTTTTGGGGTGGGGGGTTCCCTGTAGCGAAATGGTCAAGCCGTTTGCCTTTTGCTCTGAAGTGGTTGATGTTTGTACACTGTTTTAGGTTTTATGATGTTAACTGCAGCAAGAAAAAGTGTGTCCAAAGTGCTACACAGAATCTGTGTCACAAGCATGTAAAAGACAAATGGAACAGTTGAAAACCGTAAACTGGTGTACATAAATTATAAGCAGACCTGTGTTTGTTTTTCCCCATGACTTGTGAGAAAGACTCGAGAACTTGGTGAAGACTGGTAGGGTTGATGGAAAAATAGAAAGGGGGAAGGCCAAGATATAAATACATGAAAGGCATGGCAATACAGGTGGGATGAGACTAGAACACTGATCTGATTCGTGATTTGGGTGATCATGTGAGATGGCAACGAATGCCAGCCTACGCCTGTCTATACTGCACATGATGTTGACGTGTTGTATGTCTGTTCACTGGTTGTGATATACGTACACTTTGTACACAATGTGGCTAGTACACTAAATGTGCTAACACCATTAACCTAGTTCAGCGACATACAACTACTTGTCCATGACTTCACGACCTAGTCAGGGCGCTCAAAGTCACATGAGAAATGGCAATGATGCCGCACCGGTAGTTTGCTCTAACAATGGTACTTGTGCTGTGACAAGTCTGAGACACACAAACACACACTCAGGACTACGGGTTACACTGTCACCGTGTTTGGTGCCCCAGTATCAGTTTGTGTCTATACTAATGCTACACACTGCACATCTGGAAGAACACAAAAGTGTGGGAAGGAGGAGGGGGGGGAGGTGGATTCTGAATAAAAATAGAAAAAGCAAATAATAATTTAAAAAAAAGGCTGAGACTGTGAGTGCATACATTTTCTTCCAGGTCAAGCAGAGGTCACAAGAAGCTCGGTGCAGCTGTAGTTTGCCCTCTCCATGACTGCATGCTGAACACGTCAAATGTAATCCCGCCAGTAAAATCGTCAGTGACTGCCTTATATACAGCTTTTTTTGCGGTGTAGGCAGGGAGGGGGTGGAGGGGGGTCTTTGAGCCTGAGTATTTATGGCCGCATGGCTAGTGCTGTCGCCACGATTGTGCAGGTGGGTATTTACCAAACACCCCCCCCCCCCCCCCCCGACAGAAAAAATCCCTAGCCTTACCGTTTGGCTAGTCGCTCCTCATAATCCTTGCACGCTCCCAATATAACCTATTTACGTACCGGAATGTGTACATGTTAGATTATTATCCTTGACGGGTTAATACTGCGGATGCAATCCTGAAGGTGGGCAAAGTGCAACTGCACCGCAAGGATAAGAATCCCACATGAACAAACGCCGGTGTGACCCGTTCAACCGTCAGGTTATATTACCGGTTACCAAATAACCTCAAGTCTGGTAGGTAACGCAGGCTGGCAACGGCAGATGATGCTGACAGAACAAGGGAAGCAACCACACCAAACAGATTCTAGTATTAAGAATGTAGGTTATGCCCCCTGGAGACCAAATTCAACGCTTGGTTTCAGAAATGTTTCATTAGATGCAAACTTGGTCTGTAATTCTGAGATTCCCTGTTCGATTCCACCTGCAGGTGATTTGCGTTTACTTTGAGCTGACCGTGCTCTGAACGTATAATAACAAGTGCTGCGGTGGGTTCTGCACCGGCGTGCCAGAGACGCGCAACTCACTTGTTTATAGTAGTCAGTCAACCACCACTGCCACTGAATGTTACAGGGCGGAGTGGCTTCCAGGCAACATGTCTGCACAACACTGGCGCACGTCTGCTTGATTCAGGTAAGGTATTCTAAGCGTACTTATTCAATGAGACAAGCAGGCTATACTCTCCCTCCCTCCCTCTTCTCTCTCTCTTTCTCTCTGACTGGCAAAGAAAAATTAGATAAAATATGATGGGATGCTGCTCCAGATATGCTACATTTTGATATCCTCTATCTATCTACCTATCTAGAAACGTGCAATTATAGATACATAAAACCAGAAGAGATCCCGCCTTCTTCCCCAAAGCCCAGCAGATGCGCAGCCATAATCCAACAACTACTTGCTGTATGCGGTGTCCGAACTGATGGTTACAAGAGAGACAGAGAACCAGAGGTAGAGACAACGAGTTTCCATTCAGTCATGCCCCCATCAGTACCTGCTACCGCCAGTAAGGCGTGGTTGTGCTGGCAATGAGGCAACAGTTAGTCACCCATGTTCAACGGCTTAGCCTGCAGCAAAGGCTTTTCAAATGGCGTATCTGGCCCTTAGTCTAACAAGGGCATGTGGACCACTGCCAGTTGTACGGTATTAATGATCTAGGTTATGTTATCACAATCGACGTGTTTGTACATCGGGCATCCCCCTGTCTGCTCAGGCCTCCGATACAGTAGCTAGGAACCTCCACTGTTTATTCCCATGAGGAGTTGGTTATAATATCTCCTGTCTTTCACTCTAAGACGACACATACGTGCTTCACCAAGCTTAATTCCTCGGTCATGCAGTCGTGTTAGCATCAGATATTTACCATTATTCCCCAATCAAGTCCGGACAGTGTTTGTGATATCCGCTGTGTCCACGCTTCTTCTGTTTGCCTTGCTGCACTACTTGCCAGCAGGTCAGCTCTTTTATTACCATATACTCCTGCGTATTCAGGTGTATAGATCCAGATGATGGAGGTTTACTGCGGCTTCAGGAATGCTTTCTATCCATTCAGAGCGTCAACTAACTGTAATGATTTTCTTAGGCATGTCTGAAACGATTACCGCATGTGAGGCCACTTGTACTGCTGCCCATGACTGATCTCGTCCGTGTCACATGGATTAGATTTCATGTCTGCTGATGCTGTAATGTACACTTTTGTCTGTGCCACTTTATGTCTGGTGGCCATCGTCGGTAAACCTAGGTTATACCGCATAGCGTGGCACGAGGTGATCCTTTGTGCTGCCGAGTTTGAGTCTCTTTGGCTCATTTTATAGCCGGTCCAGTTTTTCTACCTGGGTTCTGTTGACAGTGAGGCCGCCCAGACCGTAGTCTATACTTAGTACAAGTCCCTGGTAGAGCAGGAAAAGTAGGCCTTTGTTCAATGTCAGCGTATGCCATCGCCTCCAGACCTTTCCTGGCTCTAACTATGACATTGTCTGCGTGATTCTTGTATGACAAGCATCTGTCGAAAGCCATGCCAAGGTATCCCATTGTGTTGGTTCTATCGGTGTCTATACCGCACATGCTCACGACTGGCGCAGGTGTACTGACAATGTGGGTATTTAAAGAGAACCATGTTAAGGAAGCCTAGGGATGCCTACTCCTTTACTGTCTAGTATATCCTCCGATGCCTACTCCTTTACTGTCTAGTATATCCTCCGATGCCTACTCCTTTACTGTCTAGTATATCCTCCGATGCCTACTCCTTTACTGTCTAGTATATCCTCCGATGCCTACTTTACTGTCTAGTATATCCTCCGATGCCTACTTTACTGTCTAGTATATCCTCCGATGCTTACTCCTTTACTGTCTAGTATATCCTCCGATGCCTACTCCTTTACTGTCTAGTATATCCTCCGATGCCTACTCCTTTACTGTCTAGTATATCCTCCGATGCCTACTCCTTTACTGTCTAGTATATCCTCCGATGCCTACTCCTTTACTGTCTAGTATATCCTCCGATGCCTACTTCTCTACTGTCTACTGCACACATCGTTGTCTACACCACTGCGGTACTAGACATCTGATCTTTACGAGTGCTGGACTAACAGTCACAGAAGTTTCTCAAAGGGAGCATTCCACGGTGTGTACAATCTACGTGTGCAGACTGCTGTGGTGGGTGTGTAACTGAGAGTGTGTGTGTGTGCGTGCGCGCGCGCGCGTGCGTGTGTGTGTGTGTGACTGTGTGCGTATATGACTGTGTATGCACGTTTATGTGGTGTGAACATAAAAAAGAGCCAGGAAGTGGGGAACTTTCCCAGTAACCAGGTCATTCAGTCTAGATAAGACAAACACCTGGTGTAGCATGGCGAGGTTATCAGATAAGTTCGATACATGGTGTAGCATGGCATTATCACTGGTTCGATACGAGCCATAACCGAGCCATGTCTGGGGGACCTCGCAACCTCACTCTGCACGTCAACAACTGTACCTAAACACTGACTTGTTCAGCACCTGTCAGACTGACTGATCCACTAATCCCCTCCTTCTAGGATCCGTTTAAAAGTTTAAAGCATAGAGGATCTACCGATCGGTATCGGTTGGACCTCTCCGGGATGCTACCTAAAGGTTTACCACACAATTCTAAGATTACAGAATCTCAATCTAAGCTGCAGACCAACAAGGCATATCTCAGATAACTGATTCAACCCCCACAGAAACTAGCATTAGTGCACCCGTAAAGTCTACATCAGCCTGGTGTCACCTACAGTCCCATGAGGACCAGGACTGACCTCACTGCGCCGGGCTTGTACCCTACGCGGCTCTGCTTGACACGCTCGAGACGCCAATGGTATCAACGGGTTTCTTGCAGAGGCTGCAACAGTGGATGAAAACCTTCGAAAACCACATCGTCGAGTCACCCAAATTACCTCATTGCTCCCCGTCTGGGTTTCGGCGGCCCTATTGTGTGGAAAAAACAAGAACAGAGCCACTGCCTCCCCAACAAGCATGCCGTAAGACTAGGCTAACTGTGAACTTATATCTAAGTCGGAGTACACCTGCCTGATAAAGGTAAAGGTAAAGTCGGGAGATGTGAACCAGCGTCATTGCACACGGTTATAAACCATAAGTGCTCTGCCACCAGTAAGGATAACTGATAATAACTGTCCGCCTGTGTCGCCGTCCGCACGTAACTCTGTGGCTACAGCGATACGTTCCTCTATTTACCCCAAAGTGTCAACTCTGCTTCCCATTTCCCAGAGGCTGGGTGAAAGACAAGGAACCCAACAAATAAATATGTCAGATCTGTTAAATGGATGGGCACGCAACACTCCAGAGGTGGACGAGCAACCAGAACTTTCCGCCAGAGTTCACAGTCAGTGAACGCGAAGAAGAGGACCTCACTGCACTCGAACAGGGACACACGGCTACAGGAGGTGATAATGATAGTTGGTGTCCTTGGAAATTGCTGTGCAGTAAAGAGCAGCGGCCCAAGAACATGCTGCAAACAACGGAATACCCACCTTCTGAGGAGTCTCTCCATGGTCGACAGCCGAACGCGGCGAGAGTTGAGGACCATGTGTGAGCCCACAGTCTGGTAGGCATTAAGCATGTCGTCACAGCCATCGTAGAACTGCGGGGACACTGGCAGCAGAAGCTCTCTCTCTGCCAGCGAAGGTCGGCGAGGTTTTCTGCTGGTCTTCCACGTGGAGTTCATCCGTGGTCAGTCACCGAGTCAAATGAGAACAATTGTGGAGTGGCTGACAATAACCTGATATGTTTAGAGTTTAACTATTCCACCTTCTTGCTGGCGGATCAGAGTTCCTGTGGCATCTGTTGGTGCAACTATGCAACGACATGGTGCTACATAACATGGCAATGGCAAACTACATCGTATCACATCGGTGGCTATAGTCCTATAAACTACAATCTTCACTGTTTGCCAGACCGAATGGCGGAACTATAAAATCTACCACATGAGCACTCAGACTGTGGGAATGATAATACCTAGTAACTGACAATAAATAACTATAATATCCAGTAATGGATTTAACAGCATGTCGGAACTATAATATCTAGTAGATAGTCACACGGAATCACACAAGTGATATAATCCAACTGCCAGTGCAAGCGGAGACGTTTCAGTTACAGTGAATGGTTACTGCCGCCACACCGATGATCAGACAAGCTTGTAGGTGAGGGAATCTGTCGGCCCACACCGACTGTCGTTTGTGCCTGGTGACTGACTCAGTATCAGCAGGAAGCGGCGATACGCTTCACTAGGCGCAGTTTTTAAAAATATTAATTCTCTTATCAGAACTTTCTAAAAGAGACATTTTTAATGTCCACAAAGCCCTTTCAGAAAATTGATACGATGAAAACATACCCTATACAAGCAAGCGGTTGCTGGGGTTATCGGTGGCTTTACATCCTGGACAGCGGAAGTTCGATGCCATACAATCTACATAGATGTTTCTTTTTATCTCCTGGGGCGGGGAGACTCCCTACTTTTGAGTATTGAGTGAGGAGCTGGAGCTCTCTACGTCTGAGAGTAGTTTTTGTAACGTTTCCAACTCAGTGCAAGAGTATAGGGACAACAGAGTCTTGTCTTTAAATGAGATGACTTGTCACAGAAATGGATTCAAGCATATTCTCATTGCAGTCAGGTGCATAAAGTACACAGATCACGGACATGGTAACACAATGGCTACTACAGTCGTCTGTAGTTCTAGTGATGCTGGGTTCAAAACCCCGCAAGCGTGGAACTTTTTGTGGCTAGACAACTCCAACGCAACATTTAGCGACACAGAATATTCTGTACTGGGACGTGTCACTTTGCGACACGGTTGGCAAAAGGATACAACTCAACCACTGCTGCTGCAGAAGGTGGAACTAGGCTGCCGAGTTCACAGATAGTTTTAGCGATTATACGGGTCCCAATATCTCAACACCAGCACAGACAGTGCCAACCAAGGGATAATAGAAGCTGGGGCAAGTACCTCATGTTTGAGTTGTGTGTGAACTGTTGGATTTACAGGTGGACAGACAACAGGTCTGTCAGGAATGATCTCCTGGTGGCTATGGCTGTGTGTGTTGCCAGAGAATACAGATTGCACACGCTAAGGACACACAGAGCGAAAGAAAAGGAGATCAACACTAACTCAACAACAGTAGACAATCTGCAGTCCCTGAGCGTGCCATGAGGTGGAAGATATCAACGTATATTGTGATATCAGGAACGTTAGTGGAGAGAGAAACGGAAACACTGATAGAAGATGTGAGCTGGGCATCATGGCCTGCAGGGACACTGAATCAGGGGAGACGAGGCTGGTACTGACAAAATCAAGGAGAAGTGGTTATGTTACCTGGACACTAAATCAGGGGAGACACAAGGTTGGTACTGACGAAATCAAGGAGAAGTGGTTATGTTACCTAACAAATACTACACGTCCAGCCAGCTTCTCGGATGTCTGGGGTCACTGCATCACTTGATAAACAACTTAAAAAAAACTGTAGTGCTTACCAGACAACTACGTCAAGTATGACCATGGAGATAACCGCTGCTACCAGAGCTCTGGCATGGGTTGCAGAACAAGCGGCCAAACGTGCAGTAATCGTTTTAGACTATGAAAATGCTTCAGAAATCCCAGCAGGTAGTGTACGTTCGGAATGGGTAGAAACATCGCTTCTACACAACAACAGCGCGATTCTCATACAGTTACAGACACTAGACCCCACATCCAGATACCTACAACACAGTTATTATAGTTAGATAACAACCACGGCAAGACACGGCTGCTGGTAATGACTATGACATCCTTAGTTCGGTTCTCTTTGGTTACAGGCATCGCAGTGTGGCACTATCAGAACACATCGGTTGGCTGTTGTTGTTAGATCACTACCACCCATAACAATCTAGCATTATACCAAAAATAGTACACATAAAACCCACACAAAAACTAACAAACCCATGTCAATAAAACTATTCTTGGATAATCACAGCCTGCAACAATACACGTGTGTCCGCTCATGTACTGTGTGGACTGGTGTGCCGGTTGTAGTTTTCCCGAGACAAGGATGGAGGATAAGTTATGACAGCAACTTAAGCAGCTGGGCCGCACACTTACAGTCATCTACACCTGTAGTACCGACAATCACAGCATCTACCGACAATCACAGGCTGATTGCAAACACTAGCGCCTACTATAGTCCTATCCACAAGTCGTGACCAACTTTAAAATTCTGTAACTCCGTAACCGTCGGTTGTAAGTTGTAGACATTAATAATCATGTCCTTTTAAGAATTTATTTTTTTCAAATCAGCACGCTCACAGTTAACTGAGAAACGGGAACATTTCAAAACATCAAAGTACACGCGTTTCATTCTCAAGAGGTCATCTCCAGAAGTAGCCTCCTTTGGATTTGATAAACACCATTTTACACCGTATGCGGGATAGGTTATCAAAATAATCAATACGAATCACTGCACGTTTTAACTGATTTTGAAACAAACTTTACGCCTGTGTCAATTTCTGTATATTCTTTACTAGCTGTACCTGGCCACGCGTTGTTGTGGCCCAGTCTGGCTAATAGGAAAAGAAATTACTATCAGATCTCTGAGGTCAACAGTCAAAGTTCGGGAATGCGGCAATGAAAAAAAATTGGATAGTCGGAAAAAACCAAGATGCCGATGTGATCGTCACTGGAACTATCTAGTTCGTTATTTGTGCGACACTCTTATATAAAAACACTCGCGTATTCTAATGTAATGTTGTTTCAAAACTTCAAAGCAATTAGTGAAGAACTTTCGGCATACACCTTCAAGTAGATTTATAATGTCAACAGTTAAAGTTCAATTACAACAACAAAAAAAAAACAAAAAAAAACAGCCGCGCCAGTAATGCCAGTAAAAATATCAGAACGTCGGAAAACAAAATCAAGATGTCATTGTGATCGTCACAGGAGCTTTGTAATTCATGCTATTGAGCGGCACTCATAAATATATAAACATTCGAATGCCAAAATGTGTCAAAATTTAAAAGCAATCGATGCAGAATTTACGGAGACTAGCGATCACTAACAGATTAACTTATACAATAGTATTTATACAGATTTTAGAGGAACATAAATTATTAGTCAAACAGATTAAAGAAATCAAAGAAATTCGCCGCTTAAAGAAAACATCAGCACAGGTGCAACTGTAAATCTGAGGCCAGATGCTAAATTCGAGTTGATCGGTATGGGAGTTCTGGAGCTATGTGTTGAAGTGCGAGGGCACGACGTTTGAGACGCACTACAGCAGGCAAAAGGTCAACACTAAGTTTGTTTACAATGTCCGCTATCAGATTAGATAAACAAACAACTTGTACACGAGCGACCCGGTCTAGAGAGCCACGTGGCCAGACCCAGCTCTGTCTCTCATCTTCCCTAGGAGTGCTGCAGACATCAAACACTGTAAGCGGACACAGATAGAGACGTGGCAGCGGGCGAGGTGCTGCAGACAGCTATCTCGTCTATAGTGTGTTATTTGTTCTCTTGATGCGGAGAGGTGTCTCCAGTCTACACTATGCTGTGATTTATTTCTTGGTGTGTGTGTGTGTGTGTGAATGTGTGTGTGCATGTGTGTGAGTGTCTTCAGAAAGTATCTCCAGCCAATAAAAAGTCCCTTTTTCATGCCATTAGGCGTATAGGGCTAGACCTATATTTTTAAAGACCAATCGGCACAAGATGGGTGATGTGATCAGCATCACACCGGCTGCCTTTACTTCCCGGGACTGCACCCTGTACCTACTCAAGGCTGGGTCGACCTGGGAGCCAAGGTATTTTTGAAAAAAGTCCGGCTCCTCCAGTTAGCAAACCCACGACCTTCCGATCCGCGGCGAGCGTCTAGCCGCTCCGCCACGGTGACTCCCCGTCTCTGTATTGTGCGAGTGTGTGCGCATGCAGACAATTGTCCCCACTCTATAGCTTATTGTGGTTTCTTTCTTGTGTGTTAGGTCACTTACTGGCGGAACCCGCGCAAAGTACCGGACCAGAGAGTGTCAATAAACAAGGAGGAAGAGCACTGTGCAACCTAACTCAAATGTCAATACCACACTTCCAGGATGTTCCACCCGTCGAGGGCTGGTTTTTTTTTTCAGAAACATGCTGACCCTGGTCTGACGTTTACCTACGCTGGGCAGAATGCCACACTATAGTGACCTAGCTACAGTCATCACTGTCAAGAAGGAAAGCAATGGCGAACTCCTCTTTCAAGATAAACCATGAATCGGATTTCTCTCTCAACCTTCACACATAGACACACACAAAAAGATAAGGAGAAGAAGAAGAAGAGAGACGACGTGATGGTTTGACAGACAAGAACCGATGCCACCCATCAACAAAGGGTACATATGAAGACCTAATCATTCAAGCGGTGCCAGTATTCTAGCGGCCAAAAACAATCCCCATGCAACAGATTCCTGCTCAACTGTAGCTCAAGTCTTCACATAATATATCATTCTACGGTGCCGGATACACAGATGAAACGTGTAACACTATCCGGATATGAAACTTGTCCACAACAAAAGGAAAATACCGGTTGTGGAAAAACATCATAGCCGGCACAGTAAAGACGCGATATGTGACCATCAATGTGCTGTCTTACAAACAGCACTTGGACCATCAGGAGACTAACATGACAATCAGAAACACGTGTCGTGTGTTACTCACCCATCCGCCCCGTCACACGAATCGATCTTCTGTCGGACTCCATCTACGTCGTTTATCTACGAGTACATGAAAACACACCCAGCTCTGAACGGCTTTGGAAAGAGCTTACTTGGGCCTAGCCGAGCATAATTCACTTCATATTCTATCACTCGCCGCAATCAAATGTAAGGGTACTTATTTTGTTTTCATTCTGGCACAACGACACACATGCACCAGCGCGCTCACATACACATCAAAACAGACGCCCATGTCAGAAAGCAGGCAGATATTAGAATGGCGATAACAACACTTGTAATTACATTTATTGAAAAATAAAGACTGGCCACATATTGAGAATGAACCCAGTGCCAGTGTGGTGTGACAGAAAAGTGCCAGTGTGTGTGTGACAGAAAAGTGCCAGTGTGGTGTGACAGAAAAGTGCCAGTGTGGTGTGACAGAAAAGTGCCAGTGTGGTGTGACAGAAAAGTGCCAGCGTCGTGTGACAGAAAAGTGCCAGTGTGGTGTGACAGAAAAGTGCCAGTGTGTCGTGTGATAAAAAAGTGCCAGTATGCTATAAGTAGAGAAGAGAAAGTGCCAGTATGCTATAAGTAGAGAAGAGAAAGTGCCAGTGTGCTATAAGTAGAGAAGAGAAAGTGCCAGTGTGCTATAAGTAGAGAAGAGAAAGTGCCAGTACGCTATAAGTGAAGAATAGAAAGTGGAGTGTCTGTGACCTTGAACTATTAAGGCTCAGACTTGGTTACTAGGTCAGATGAGCCCGGCCCGGCCCAGACCGGAAACTGGTCACAAGATACACACAAAAGCAATATTCTATACTTAGTCAACCGGAGAAAGGATTGGCAGCACGGTAATTTGCTCAATGAGCCAGGGATCATGGGTTTCTGCCAGACAGTAGAGATATACATAGTTCAATAGGCTGTTGATTACATGCTTACTATAGTTTAATGGTTGAAACTTGTAGTGCCCTGTTTTTGCTGTGTTCTACATCATCTTATAGTTGTGGTAGTGCCTGTAGATGTACCACCATGTCTTTACCTTGCAAATATAGTTCTGCCCTATGGCTCCACACAGCAGATTTAGTTATCCATGTGTGTTCCCCATGTCTTGAGTTTATAATTGTGTCCCCCATATCTTCACTTTATAACTGTCCCCCCCCCCCCACCCCATATCTTCACTTTATAACTGTCCCCCCACCCCATGTCTTCACTTTATAACTGTCCCCCCACCCCATGTCTTCACTTTATAACTGTCCCCCACCCCATGTCTTCACTTTATAATTGAGTGCCCCATATCTTCACTTTATAACTGTCCCCCCACCCCATGTTTTCACTTTATAATTGAGTGCCCCATATCTTCACTTTATAACTGTCCCCCCACCCCATGTTTTCACTTTATAATTGAGTGCCCCATATCTTCACTTTATAACTGTGTCCCCCACCCCATGTTTTCACTTTATAACTGAGTGCCCCATATCTTCACTTTATAACTGTGTCCCCCATGTCTTCACTTTATAACTGTGTCCCCCATGTCTTCACTTTATAACTGTGTCCCCCATGTCTTCACTTTATAACTGTCCCCCCACCCCATGTCTTCACTTTATAACTGAGTGCCCCATATCTTCACTTTATAACTGTCCCCCCATCCCATATCTTCACTTTATAACTGTCCCCCCACCCCATGTTTTCACTTTAGAATTGAGTGCCCCATATCTTCACTTTATAACTGTCCCCCCACCCTATGTTTTCACTTTATAACTGAGTGCCCCATATCTTCACTTTATAACTGTGTCCCCACCCCATGTCTTCACTTTATAACTGTGTCCCCACCCCATGTCTTCACTTTATAACTGTCCCCCCACCCCATGTCTTCACTTTATAACTGTCCCCCACCCCATGTCTTCACTTTATAACTGAGTGCCCCATATCTTCACTTTATAACTGTCCCCCCACCCTATATCTTCACTTTATAACTGTCCCCCCCACCCCATGTTTTCACTTTATAATTGAGTGCCCCATATCTTCACTTTATAACTGTCCCCCCACCCCATGTTTTCACTTTATAACTGTCCCCCCCCCCCACCTCATGTCTTCACTTTATAATTGAGTGCCCCATAACTTCACTTTATAACTGTCCCCCCACCCCATGTTTTCACTTTATAATTGAGTGCCCCATATCTTCACTTTATAACTGTTCCCCCACCCCATATCTTCACTTTATAACTGTGTCCCCACCCCATGTCTTCACTTTATGGCTGCAGACATCGTCACGTCTTCCCTGTGATGGTGGTTCTGTCTGTTAGCTTATCATTGAGCCCCACTCTGGGTATGAATGTAGAAAGCACTGCAGAAGCATTTCACACCTCATAACCTCAATCAACCTGTGAGAAGTTTCCACTATTGTTGGCTCCACTGGCAACAGGTGGCTTCTCGACCCCATGTCAACTGCATACATTGACCCAGTTCTGTCAGCCAGAGACTGGTCCCATACAGTGAGTGACACAAGTGCTGCACAGCTGGGTCCAACCTGTTGACCTTCCAGATGAGGATGACATCAATAAGCTGTCGCCACAGAGATCTTAATTTGTTATTGTGCAGTGGCTAGTGCTGTTGTCAGGGACATATGGTGCAGTTATAATTCACTCAATAGAGCTGTTGTCATTGTTGAAAAAGCTGTTGTGGTTAGAATACCGAGCTGGTAAAAGCAGTGAATAAAGCTGCTGTCATTGGAATACACAGCTAGTAAGAGCAGTGAATAAAGCTGCTGTCATTGGAATACACAGCTAGTAAGAGCAGTGAATAAAGCTGCTGTCATTGGAATACACAGCTAGTAAGAGCAGTGAATAAAGCTGCTGTCATTGGAATACACAGCTAGTAAAAGCAGTGAATAAAGTTGCTGTCATTGGAATACACAGCTAGTAAGAGCAGTGAATAAAGCTGCTGTCATTGGAATACACAGCTAGTAAAAGCAGTGAATAAAGCTGCTGTCATTGGAATACACAGCTAGTAAGAGCAGTGAATAAAGCTGCTGTCATTGGAATACACAGCTAGTAAGAGCAGTGAAAAAAGCTGCTGTCATTGGAATACACAGCTAGTAAGAGCAGTGAATAAAGCTGCTGTCATTGGAATACACAGCTAGTAAAAGCAGTGAATAAAGTTACTGTCATTGGAATACACAGCTAGTAAGAGCAGTGAATAAAGCTGCAGTCATTGGAATACACAGCTAGTAAAAGCAGTGAATAAAGTTGCTGTCATTGGAATACACAGCTAGTAAGAGCAGTGAATAAGGCTGCTGTCATTGGAATACACAGCTAGTAAAAGCAGTGAATAAAGTTGCTGTCATTGGAATACACAGCTAGTAAGAGCAGTGAATAAAGCTGCTGTCATTGGAATACACAGCTAGTAAAAGCAGTGAAAAAAGTTGCTGTCATTGGAATACACAGCTAGTCAGAGCAGTGAGTAAAGATGCTGCTGGAATCACAGCTAGTAAAAGCAGTTGAATAAAGTCTAGCTGTTTGGACACCATACGTCGCTTTTGTAAGGGCAAATGCAGAAGAATAAGAGAAAAGCTGATTGAAGAAGAACAAAGAAGAAGAGATGAAGAAGAAAAAATTATTTCAACAAACATATGTTTTCTGTGTTTTCAAAGGGTATATTGGGCACGCTGTTGCAGAACATTTGGGCCTTGTATGTGCAGGTAATGAATGATGACAACACCACTGGCAAATACAGAGAATAATGAGGATGTCTGAAAGGAAATTCATTAACAAAGAGAACAGATTACTTTTATCATAAAGAGACAATCTACATTCTTTGGTCATATTGAGCAAGCAAGTCAGAAAGGAAAACAAATCAAAGGGGTCAGCTCTAAGTAGATGTGCTGGTCCCCAGATTTCACAATCTAGCTAAAAACCACAACACACCATATGTCGCTTTTGTAAGGGCAAATGCAGAAGAATAAGAAGAAAAAGAAGAAGAAGATGAAGAAGAAAAAATCTTATCCTGAAGAAAACTTAATCACGAAGATAGTTTTGATTTTTTGTTAAAAAAGAAATGAGAATGCCCTGGACAGAACAAAGAAGTGAAAAACGAAAAAAAACCTGTATTTTCAAAGGGTTACAAATTGGGCATGCAGGCCTCTCTTACATTTGGGCCTTCCAAGCGCTCATTTTTCAGACTGCAATGGCATGTTATCAATATTGCATGTTATGTTTATATAAAAATATACACACTGAAATATATTAAGCACACATTATGTATACACATTTATACCCACTCCAAATATACACATACTCTTATAAGCCCATATGTACACAGACAAAAGCATATCCATACTTATACATACATGCATATGCACACTCATACATATTCATAATTGCACTCATGCTCATACATGCACATACAAGCACCAACACTCACTATACACTCGAACATATATACATAAATATATACACACACACACACACACACATATATATTTACACAAATGCACAATCAACTTTATACACACATGCACTCATACATACATCAAGCTCACAACCAGACACACAAGCACTCACCAGACAGACATGACTATACATTAGATGACTTCCACAAGAGACACCGACACACTCTTAAAGATATGACATACCAACAGATACAGAGAGAAGAGACCAAAAGACAGACATGAAGGAGACAGACATGAAGAAGAACACCATTTTTGATCAACTGGAGTACCTTGTGAGAGGTTTGATAAAAAACACATCCTGACATGAAAACTTTCATTCACGGACATGATAGTTTTGGTTTTTAAAAACCAACACCAACGAGAATGACTACCAACAGATACAACATGACTACCAACACCAGACCCACATGACTAAACACCAGACTCACCACAAAAACAGACTACCACATCAGAAGACCACAGTCAGACATTCTTTTGTCAACACCATGACAGACATGACTGGAGTACCTTTGTGACATGAAAGGTGGCACCAGACAAAAGACTGACTACCAACACACAAGACAGACATGACTACCAAGACCATTTCAGAGAATGACT
Source organism: Candidula unifasciata (assembly GCA_905116865.2). Taxonomy (NCBI): domain Eukaryota; kingdom Metazoa; phylum Mollusca; class Gastropoda; order Stylommatophora; family Geomitridae; genus Candidula; species Candidula unifasciata. The sequence goes on from CAJHNH020001743.1 coordinate 190,131, forward strand.
ACCAACACAAGACAGACATGAGACAGACATGACTACCAACACCAGACAGACATGACTACCAACACCAGACATGACATGACTACCAACACACAGACATGACACCAACACCAGACATGACATACCAACACCAGACACATGACTACCAACACCAGACAGACACCAGACAGACATGACTACCAACACCACATGACACCAACACACAGACAGACATGACTACCAACACCATACAGACATGACTACCAACACCACACCAGACAGACATGACTACCAACACCAGACAGACATGACTACCAACACCAGACAGACATGACTACCAACACCAGACAGACATGACTACAACACCATACAGACATGACATACCAACACCATACATGACTACCAACACCAGACAGACATGACTACCAACACCAGACAGACATGACTACCAACACCAGACAGACATGACTACCAACACCATACAGACATGACTACCAACACCAGACAGACATGACTACCAACACCATACAGACATGACTACCAACACCATACAGACATGACTACCAACACCATACAGACATGACTACCAACACCAGACAGACATGACTACCAACACCAGACAGACATGACTACCAACACCAGACAGACATGACTACCAACACCAGACAGACATGACTACCAACACCAGACAGACATGACTACCAACACCATACAGACACAACACCAGACAGACATGACTACCAACACCAGACAGACATGACTACCAACACATGACTACAGACATGACTACCAACACCAGACAGACATGACTACCAACACCAGACAGACATGACTACCAACACCATACAGACATGACTACCAACACCAGACAGACATGACTACCAACACCATACAGACATGACTACCAACACCATACAGACATGACTACCAACACCAGACAGACATGACTACCAACACCAGACAGTATGGACTTTAAGAAGAAGATCTGTCAGGGTGTATGATGATGATATTCACAGTTGCTGCTAGTGGCAGCACCATTAGAAAGTTCTGTACTATTAGAATGTCTGTATGGTGGTAGTTTTGTTGTTCTCTCAAACATAACTAGTGAGCCTCTTAGAAAAGTCACATTGTTATGAAACCTTGAACTGTCAGTCTACAACCCAAGATTACCTCACCTGAGACAAAGCATAGATACCACACCACTACACCTACAGCAAAATATCTATCTTGCATTCCTCTCACATATTTCAGACCACTAAACCTACAATGAGATATTTATCTTGCATTCCTCTCACATATTCCACACAACTACATCTACAATGAGATACTTATCTTGCATTCCTCTCACATATTCCACACCACTACATCTACAATGAGATATTTATCTTGCATTCCTCTCACATATTCCACACCACTACATCTACAATGAGATATTTATCTTGCATTTCTCTCACATATTCCACACCACTTTATCTACAATGAGATATCTAACTTGCATTCCTCTCATATATTCCACACCACTACATCTACAAAGAGATATTTATCTTGCATACCTCTTATACCATACTGTTGACAAATACAATGAACATTCAACTACTATTCTTTGAACATTGTGGGCACACATATGCAAATTTTAAATACATTCTTGAACACTGTGAACATACATTTGAAGACTGAACTAACATTTCAACATACACATACAACATCATAAATATAAACACTAATACTGTGAACATTCATTTAAATATCATGAACATATACTTGAACATTGTGAGCTTACATCTAAACATCCTGAACATACACTTAAACATTGTGAGCTTACATCTGAAACCTTGTGAGCTTATATCTGAATATTGTGAGCTTACATCTAAACATCCTGAACATACACTTTAACATTGTGAGCTTACATCTGAACATCCTGAACATACACTTGAACATTGTGATCTTACATCTAAACATACACTTGAACCTTGTAAGCTTATATCAACATCCTGAACATACACTTGAACATTGTGAGCTTACATCTAAACATACACTTGAACCTTGTAAGCTTACATCTAAACATCCTGAACATATACTTGAACATTGTGAGCTTACATCTGAACATTGTGAGCTTACATCTAAACATACACTTGAACCTTGTAAGCTTACATCTAAACATCCTGAACATATACTTGAACATTGTGAGCTTACATCTAAACATACACTTGAACCTTGTAAGCTTATATCAACATCCTGAACATACACTTGAACATTGTGAGCTTACATCTAAACATACACTTGAACCTTGTAAGCTTACATCTAAACATCCTGAACATACACTTGAACATTGTGAGCTTACATCTGAACATTGTGAGCTTACATCTAAACATCATGAGCATACACTTGAACATTGTAAGCTTACATCTAAACATCATAAACATGCACCTGAACATTGTGAGCTTGCATCTAAACATCCTGAACATACACTTGAACATTGTAAGCTTACATTTTTACATCATGAACATACACTTGAACATTGTGAGCTTACATCTAAACATCATGAGCATACACTTGAACATTGTAGGCTTACATCTAAACATCATGAACATACACTTGAACATTGTAGGCTTACATCTAAACATACACTTAAACATTGTAAGCTTACATCTAAATATACAATTGAACATTGTGAGCTTACATCCAAACATCCTGAACATACACTTAAATATAGTAAACACACTTCAACATTGTGAACACACATTTGAACATTGTAAACATATATAACATAACTGAACATGAGCATGCTGCTGAACGTGATAAATACAGATAGGAGAAAATCATAACACAAATTTTAAAAAGGCTCTGGTGATTCATTCCTTCAGACCAAATTATCTCAATTTTACTGATAAAAGTAAGGGAAATGGGCGGTGATGATGGCTGTGGTGGCAATACTCAAAGTACGATGGAGCATTATGTACAGATGCCTGAAGACGAGATTGGTGATAACCTGTTGAATGGATCTGATCAGTGTAAAGTATATTCTTATCAGCCACACTCAATCTACCAGTATGAGAATTATCCACTTTGCTGTTAGTAATATGTGCAGGCAGCAGATAGTTAAGACATCGCTCTGACCACTTATAGCCTCAGTCGCAATAGTATAGTCGTAATAATAGATACTTAGTCTTACATCACAGCAAACAGAAAAAGAAACATTGAAATTTTAATCTAAAACAATTAAATGATACTCACTTTTGCACGACCTCCTGCAGTTTATTCATATTTATAAAAACTTAAACACGGCACTTGTGTTGTGTGGTGAAAGAGTACAGCTCAATCCACGAATGACAGGCCAGAAACTCGAGCCTGGTGATGTTTGACGCCCAACTCAACTACTAATTGTTGCACACTGCGCCACAGCACAGAACACTACACCGCTACCTACTTGAATACTTCAGCAATCAACACAGCAATAAATGATGTCTGGACACAAAATATACTCCACATACAAACGTAGAAATCTCCATTGTATGTAAAAACTTATTGCACGTATAATAATACTGGATAAAGGCGATACTGTAGAATTATTTATCAACGATAGATAGAAAGGGGGCTGAAGCTTGCAGCCATGTTTACGAGCAGACGACAGGGCTTCCGGGCACACGGGGCAGGGGAGATCACTCAAACATTGCTGAGTCCCCCGCCATCTCCGGTCGGGGTTATCTGCCCGTGTTTAACTGTTGTTCCATGGAGTCCTACACCACATTTCTCTGCTGGGATAAAGGCATCTTTTTACAAATACGTTTAGGAGTCTCCATACAACTTTCTGTAGAAATCTATGCATAACAGACGACCAACTTTCTATAGATATCTCTGCTTAACAGATGACCCGCTTTCTACAGATATTTCTGCTAGGCTAGAGAATCGGTTTTATATCTTTCAAGATCTCTTATGTGCTAGAGACAGCTTCGGACTGAAGACAAAGTTGTCAAGAAATTCCCAGCTTGACTGCAAGCAACTTTCTGGCGCCCGCCAGACACAAATATGCAGCTGCTTTTTGTACTTGTTGTATTCCAGGTGCTTTTGACTAACGTAGATGGAGTCTACGGTGAGTTGCAAGCTTACAGTCAGTTCGTTGTATGCTGTTGTCTTCAACGTGCCATGACACTGCCGCGGGTACATTAGATGTTTTCATTGTAAATAAACGGTGGAACTGTTTCCATACATACATAAGTGAAATGTGCGTAAGTGATAAATATTATCATATGTTTTATTGGGCATATAAGGCTGGACCTATATTTTATAAACCAATCGTCACTTAATGAGTCATGTGATCAACGTTATGCCGACTACCTTTACTTCCCAGGACTTTACCCCGTACCCATTCAGGACAGAGTCAACCCGGGAGCCAAAGTCATTTTTGAAAATAAAAGTAACAGACGGTAAGTGACCATGGAGTCTCTTGTGTCTCGGTGGCACAGGGAACAGGGACATCTGTGGTGCTTGTGTAAATGAGCTGACAGTGTATCTGAAGTGATAGGTTTGTGTATCTGAGCTGACAGGTTGGTATATCTGAGCTGACAAGTTGGTGTATCTGAGCTGACAGGTTGGTGTATCTGAGCTGACAGGTTGGTGTATCTGAGCTGACAGACTGGTATATCTGAGCTGTAAGTGTATCTGAGGTGACAGACTGGTATATCTGAGCTGTAAGTGTATCTGAGGTGACAGACTGGTATATCTGAGCTGATAGTGTATCTGAGCTGACAGACTGGTATATTTGAGCTGACAGACTTGTGAATCTGAGCTGACAGACTCTTTTCTCTGACCTGACAGAATGACAGATTGTATAACCGAGATGTGGGAAGCCCAGCGCACAGACGTGCATCTTCCTCTTGTATCTACTCCTGGAGTGCCTCGTGGCGTCAGGGGAGGAAGAGATCTGTAGAACGTGTCCTTCTGTTCTCTACTCCTGGAGTGCCTCGTGGCGTCAGGGGAGGAAGAGATCTGTAGAACGCGTCCTTCTGTTCTCTACTCCTGGAGTGCCTCGTGGCGTCAGGAGAGGAAGAGATCTGTAGAACGTGTCCTTCTGTTCTCTACTCCTGGAGTGCCTCGTGGCGTCAGGGGAGGAAGAGATCTGTAGAACGTGTCCTTCTGTTCTCTACTCCTGGAGTGCCTCGTTACGTCAGGGGAGGAAGAGATCTGTAGAACGTGTCCTTCTGTTCTCTACTCCTGGAGTGCCTCGTGACGTCAGGGGAGGAAGAGATCTGTAGAACGTGTCCTTCTGTTCTCTACTCCTGGAGTGCCTCGTGGCGTCAGGGGAGGAAGAGATCTGTAGAACGTGTCCTTCTGTTCGCTTCCTATATAGTAGTTTTCAGTGTCTCTGATATTTCTGCAGTCCATATTCTACGTGGTCGACCTCTGGGTCTGTTACCATTGTATCTGTATAACACTGCTGTCTGTGGTGCCCTGTCTGATGCTAATTTTATTAAATGGCTAAGCGATTTCATTTGTTGTCTACCTATACAGGTTAGTATTAGTTGTTTGCCGATTCTCCTCCTGATATCATCGTGCATCTTCTTGTATAATGACAGAATGTATCACTGGGATGTGGGGAGCCCAGTGCACCAAGACGTGTGGGTCCTGTGAGGGCGGGAGCGAGTTCTGCCATGTCTACGACGGCTACTGTGTCAACGGCTGTGCCAGCGGCTACAAGGGAACATACTGCAAGGAAAGTAAGCCAATTGTGCAGTCTGTTTGTTTTAATACAAAGATATAGTTTGCTTCTTGTTATAATATTTTTACCAATACCTACAAGGGCACATATTGTAAGGAAAGTAGCCGCATTTAAAGTCTGTGTCTTTAATATTTCCCCATTAACTACAAGAGGACATATTGTAAGGCAAGTTAGCCGCACCAGAAATGGAGTTTGTCGTTGATGGAAGTAGTCGGCCACGATATATTAGCTTTATACGCGTAGAACTATACACAAAATATTTCACAAGCACACATGTAAAGCGGATATCTGCCGTATTGAACACCACAGGAGACCGCAGGGGGACATGTTGGACAGACAGTAAACCTCAGGGGGACATGTTGGACACACAGTAGACTACAGGGGGACATGTTGGACACACAGTAGACTACAGGGGGTACATGTTGGACATACAGTAGACTACAGGGGGACATGTTGGACATACAGTAGACTACAGGGGGACATGTTGGACACACAGTAGACTACAGGGGGACATGTTGGACATACAGTAGACTACAGGGGGACATGTTGGACACATGAGACCGCAGGGGTACACGTTGGACACACAGTAGGCCGTGTTGGCTGTCTGGCCTGCTGTGTAAAGGTGACATCCCTGGAGACATTACCAGATTATGAGGGATATTATCGGGTGCATTTCCACCCAAGCTGTTTCCACCCACATGGCAGATATGGACATATGATACAGGCTGTGGTCGAGTCGTGGTCGTCCATCCCTGCTGGGAGAGGGCAGTGAAGAAAGAAAGACAGACAGACAGACAGCCAGGGAAGGAGGAGTGTGGTGCTTGTGTGACGAGGCAGGGACAAACTGAGATGTACAGGGGATGGTGAGAACCTGTGCAACTACAGCGACTGTTGATGTGATGGCCTGCTCTTGTCTTCCGTAGCATGCGAGCCAGGAACCTACGGCCAGTACTGCCGACGTGCCTGCGGCAGGTGTTCGGACGAGCGTCCGGTTTGTGACCGAGAAACCGGCAAGTGTTTGGTGGCCTGCCAGGCGGGCTACCAGATGCCGTACTGTACCACACGTGAGTCTATGTGTCTGCCTCTTATCTTTGTCTCTCTGTCTGTCTGTCTGTTTGTTTGTTTATCTGTCTGTCTGTCTGTCTGACTGTCTGTCCTTCTTATTCTTCTTCTCCTCCCCCTCCTTCTACTCCTCCTCCTCCTTCTCCTCCTTCTTCTATTTCTTCTTCTTCCTCTTCTTCTCCTTCTCCTTCTTCTTCTCCTTCTCCTTCTTTTTCTTCTTCTTCTTCTCCTTCTTTTTCTTCTTCTTCTTCTTCTTCTTCTTCTTCTTCTTCTTCTTCTTCTTCTTCTTCTTCTTCTTCTTCTTCTTCTTCTTCTTCTTCTTCTTCTTCTTCTTCTTCTTTTTCTTCTTCTTCTTCTTCTGTTTCTTCTTCTTCTTCTTCTTCTTCTTCTTTTCTTCTTCTTCTTCTTCTTCTTCTTCTTCTTCTTCTTCTTCTTCTTCTTCTTCTTCTTCTTCTTCTTCTTCTTCTTCTTCTTTCTTCTTCTTCTTCTTCTTCTTCTTCTTCTTCTTCTTCTTCTTCTTCTTCTTCTTCTTCTTCTTCTTCTTCTTCTTCTTCTTCTTCTTCTTCTTCTTCTTCTTCTTCTTCTTCTTCTTCTTCTTCTTCTTCTTCTTCTTCTTCTTCTTCTTCTTCTTCTTCTTCTTCTTCTTCTTCTTCTTCTTATTCTTCTTCTTCTTCTTCTTTTTCTTCTTCTTTTTCTTCTCTCGTTGTTTCACTGATACTAGGTTAGAGCCCATCTTCGTGGTTGTCTGTGTTTGTCTTGCGATTCTCGGGTTGTTTGGATGATGGTATTTGCTTGTCCGTCTGTCAGTCTGTCTGTCTGTCAACGGCTTTACAAGATGTCATACTTCAGTACATGTGAGACTGCGTGTCTGTCGTCAAGTCTATCTAGTTGTCTGTCTGTGTGTCTGTCTGCCTGTCTGTCTGTATGGTAATAGCAATACCAACTGCCATATAGTTCTACACATGAGTCTTTGTGTCTATCTAATTTGTCTGTCTGTCCTTGTGTCAGCATGTCTGTGTGTCCACCGATCCCCCCCCCCCCCCATCCATTCTTCAGTGAGAGTAATTCATTCTAATTATACCCTGACTGATGGGAGCCAGCATGCGCCTTCAACAGCTGGGGCCAGAACTGCGCCGAGAAGTGTCAGTGTCAGAACAAGTCCACGTCATTCTGCGGCTGTGACCACGAGACCGGCGAGTGTTTGACCTGTCAGAGGGATACCGTCCTCTATTACTATCCAGGTAATATTTCTGTGTCACCCAATCTGAGAGTAACTGTCGCAGTAACTGGCGCTACTGTAGCATCAGCTTTTATAGCATAATTGTCACAACATAACTGTCGCAGTAACGGGCACATTGTGGTATCAACTGTCGCAACATAACTGTCGCAGTAACTGGCACATTGTGGCATCAACTGTCACAACATAACTGTCGCAGTAACGGGCACATTGTGGCATCAACTGTCGCAACATAACTGTCGCAGTAACGGGCACATTGTGGTATCAACTGTCACAACATAGCTGTCACAATATAACTGTCGCAGTAACTGGCACATTGTGGCATCAACTGTCACAACATAACTGTCGCAGTAACGGGCACATTGTGGCATTAACTGTCACAACATAACTGTCACAATATAACTGTCGCAGTAACTGGCACATTGTGGCATCAACTGTCACAACATAACTGTCGCAGTAACTGGCACATTGTGGCATCAACTGTCACAACACAGCTGTCCAGGGTAGCAAGGAGGTGTCAAGATGTGACGGAAGCGGACATCAAATCACTACTGGTGGTACTGACTGCCTGCCTCAGACAAACTGACGCATTGATTGATCTTGAGGTATGAACCAGCACTGCAGACATTCACCCTGTATGGTGGAACAACTGGGGATCTAGGCAACTACCAAGGGCAGTGGCGAAGCGTATGCAAATCGCAAATAACGATTACACCGGATAAGACGTCACATGATATTTTCGTCCACGTCGCTTCGCTGTTGAGAGTGCGTGCGCAGCTAGCATTGTAGTACTGGTAACAGGTAGGTTTCACAAACTCACAGTTTCTGCATGAGTAGCATCGGCCTGCAGCGAGCGTTCTTTTTCGCCATGTTCTAGACATAAACCAAGCAGGTTTTTTAAATTTATTTACCGTGGAATAGAAAGTGTAAGCAACAATTACAGTGGCTACTTCATACGTCTGGCCACTGTCCCGGAAGTTGTGCCACCCGAACATTGTTACAGCACACCCCTATCACTGACCCGGAAGTTGTGCAACACGAACATTGTTATAGCACACCCCTATCACTGACCCGGAAGTTGTGCCCCCCCCCCCCGAACATTGTTACATCACACCCCTATCGCTGACCCGGAAGTTGTGCAACACGAACATTGTTACAGCACACCCCTATCGCTGACCCGGAAGTTGCGGCCCCCACCCCCTAACATTGTTACATCACACCCCTATCACTGACCCGAAAGTTGCGCCCCCCCCCCCCGAACATTGTTACATTACACCCCTATCACTGACCCTGAAGTTTGCGCCCCCCCCCCCCCCCCTGTCACAACATAACTGAACATTGTCACAGCACACCCCTATCACTGACCCGGAAGTTGTGCCCCCCCCCCCTCGAACATTGTTACATTACACGCTTAGCCATTGACCCGGAGTGGAGCAACACGAACAATTGCCATCCTTCTCATGGCAACCACAGTTACCTTACCCTCTTGGAGGCAGGCATGTCCAAGCTTTGATTGGTCTAGTCATCCATTCTGGTCCCATACAAGCACTAATACAATTGTTCCCTTTAACAACATTGGACAACTATCTGGAACACGATTCTGGACAAACAGCTGGACCAAATTCAAATTCAAATTCTCTTTCGTTGACCACTTTCAGCTAGGTCCGCTCACATTTCTGCTCACTTTCCTTTCAGCTATATTTGTGGTGATGTTTTCTGGTCTCGATCTCATTTGATTTTGGATTGTGTTCAATATTGTTGCTTTCTATTTGTTGTGGTTTCCGCTCTTGCTGTTGCTTTTGTAATTTGGCTGGCCCTGTGCTGCGCTGAAGATGATTGGATGTTGAATCGATTTATTGTGGTATTCCTTGGCTGTTTGTTGTTTCCGGGGAAAGTAAATTTGCCTATCCTAATAAGGACCGGCGGTCGATTGACTTGGGCAGGTACTGATGACAATACTGGTGAGGTCTGGTATTATTTGGTGATTTTCTCGTATCCTTGTTGTAAAGTACTGCTCCTACATAGGGTTTCGGTAATTTTGGCCTTGGTTGTGTCGTATCTGGTATTAGTGTTTGGGGTAACGGTGTCGACCTCGTTTGACTTCAGGTTTTGGCTGTCGATATGGTTCCTCTGGTGATGACCAAAGAACATCATCATCTTGCAGTTCTGAGTTAAAGAAGTTCGGGTCCTCCAGCTCCATGATGCGTTGGTTTATTTGGTCAGCAGTTGCCAACGGAAACTGTTTCATCAGCGGCGTTGGAGTTTTCTTATCTGGTGTTTGATGTGGCTTTTTCTGGGTCTCGGCTCCCTGTATTTGCTGCCTTCTTGTTGCCTCTTTCCGTGCTTTCTCTCTTTCTTCCATCACTCTGTTGGTTGCTTGCAGTTCCTTATTAAGTCTGTTGTTTTCTCGTATGCTCTTCGTAACTTCTCCCCTGTTTCAGCTAGTGCTTCTTGATCATTGCGACTTCTTTCGCGAGAAGCTGTTGGTTATCCTGCAGATCATTGATGCCTGCCTCGTCTTCCCTGCTTTAGTTGGTTGTTCCTTTTGTGTCTGGATAGTGGCCAGTGCATTCATGATGTCCTCCTTGAATTTCGTCATCTCTGGTGTGTCATCCGTTTCTGGGTGTCAAGAGTCGCCTGCATTATAGCTCTCAGGCCTGTTATTTCATCTCTGTCTTCATCTCGTTGGGATTTGGATGCGTCTTTAATCGTCTCTGAGAGCTTGGATGTCACTTTTGAGTTGAGCCACCTCGTTGCTCAATTTGGTGGTAATGGCTGCAGTTATGCCTTGGGTTGCTTCGTGTCTTCTGCGGGCCTCATGGTATGGAATCTTTTCCCGTATGGCCGTGGTTGCTATTTCTCTGCATTGTTGCAGATAAGGGCACCCCAGGTACCTGGTGCTGTGCTGGCCGTAGCAGTTGGCGCACTTCCTGTTCGTATTGGGAGACCTAAAGTCTGTGTCCAGCTTTGCCAGCGGGACCAGTGCTTTGGGGGATTTTAACAGGGGTCGATCTAGATACAGCTGTTTAGTGTTGTAGACGATTTTACAGTTGTTTAATGGTGTAGATTTTGATATAGCTGTTTAATGGTGTAGATGTCGATACCGTTGTTTAATGGTGTAGATGTCGATACCGTTGTTTAATGGTGTAGATGTCGATACAGTTGTTTAATGGTGTAGATGTCGATACCGTTGTTTAATGGTGTAGATGTCGATACAGTTGTTTAATGGTGTAGATGTTGGAACAGTTGTGTAATGGTGTAAGTGTTGATACAGTTGTTTAATGGTGTAAGTGTTGATATAGCTGTTTTATAGTGTAGATGTTCATATAACTGTTTAATGGTGTAGATGTTGATACCGTTGTTTAATGGTGTAAATGTTGATACCGTTGTTTAATGGTGTAGATGTCGATACAGTTGTTTAATAGTGTAAGTGTTGATATAGCTGTTTTATTGTGTTGATGTTCGTATAACTGTTGAAGGGTGTTGATTTTGATACAGTTTTTTAATGGTGTAGATGTTGATACAGTTGTTTAAGGTTGTAGATGTTGATATAGCTGTTTAATGGTGTAGATGTTGATATAGCTGTTTGGTGGCGTAGACGTTGATACAGTTGTTTAATGATGTAGACCTTGATACATTTTTTAAATATTGTAGATGTTGATCCAGTTATTTAATTGGTAGATGTTGATACAGTTGTTTAATGGTGTAGATGTTGATATAACTGTTTAATGATGTATATGTTGATATAGCTGTTTTAATGTTGTAGATGTTTATATGACTTTTTAATAGTGTAGTTGTTGATCATCATCATCATCATCATCATCGATTTCCTCTTCTGGCGTTAACCGTTGTAGGGAGGAACAGTTTGCTATCTATTGCTTGATGGGCAGCAGTGGCTATTGTCCTTCTGTGTGGATGTACAAGCTCTTGAATGTCTTCAGTTCATGTTTTCACTTCAGATTTTTTCATGAAAGCCCCTGCTTTGGTAGTTGTTCCAGCTGCATTCTTACTAAATGACCAAACTTGTTAGTCCGTGTACCAACTAGGGAAATATGTGACACGCGACTTGTTAGTCTGTGTACCAACTGTGTACATCTGTGACGCGAGACTTGTTAGTTCGTGTACCAACTGTGTACATCCTTGATACTAGACTTGTTAGTTCGTGTACCAACTGTGTACATCTGTGATACGAGACTTGTTAGTTCGTGTACCAACTGTGTACATCTGTGATACTAGCTTTGTTAGTCTGTGTACCAACTGTGTACATATGTGATACTAGACTTGTTAGTCCGTGTACCAACTGTGTACATGTGTGATACGAGACTTGTTAGTCCGTGTACCAACTGTGTACATATGTGATACGAGACTTGTTAGTCCGTGTACCAACTGTGTACATCTGTGGTACGAGACTTGTTAGTTCGTGTACCAACTGTGTAGATCTGTGATACTAGACTTGTTAGTCCGTGTACCAACTGTGTACATATGTGATACCAGACTTGTTAGTCCGTGTACCAACTGTGTACATCTGTGATACCAGACTTGTTAGTTCGTGTACCAACTGTGTTCATCTGTGATACTAGACTTGTTAGTCTGTGTACCAACTGTGTACATCTGTTACACGAGACTTGTTAGTTCTTGTACCAAGTACTGTGTACGGTCCCGTAATCTGTCTAAATTGTGTGATTACAGCGTCGGTACCAAAGTGTCTGGAGGAGCACAAGTTGTTTGGTAAAACTGATGAATACGGTAAGTTCAAGGACATTGGGTTTCAGCCTAGTGCATGTCTTAGGGTGTCGCGTTAGACAGAAGATGTAGGGGCCAGTCGATTGTGCGTGTCACGTTAGACAGAAGATGTAGGGGCCAGTCGATTGTGTGTGTCGCGTTAGACAGAAGATGTAGGGCCAGTAGATTGTGTGTCGCGTTAGACAGAAGATGTAGGGCCAGTAGATTGTGTGTCGCGTTAGACAGAAGATGTAAGGGGCCAGTAGATTGTGTGTGTCGCGTTAGACAGAAGATTTAGGGGCCAGTAGATTCTGTCGAATGCCGCTCAGTAGATTCCCTGTGTCCAAGTGTGGATGTTTCTGTCAATTGCCGCTCAGTAGATTCCGTGTGACCGAGTGTGGATGTTTCTGTCGATTGCCGCTCAGTAGATTCCGTGTGTCCGAGTGTTTCTGTCGATTGCTGCTTGTCACTTAAACCAATTTGGTGGGTTGTAAATCTCCTGAAAGTTTTTAGTTTGTAATTCTTCTGTGTGTTATTTCGGGTCCGCATTTTGGAGGACAGAAGAGAACTGCTGCCTCATAGCAAGCATGTCGTAAAAGGAGACTAATTAGAGGGGTTTCCGTCGGAGTGCATCTGCCTGAGAGGCAAGAAACCAACAGTCTGGATACAAATAAGAAAGATGTATAAAACGGATGTGCCCGCAAAACTCACATTCTAGAACAAGACCAAAGTCCAGAAGTGTACGAACAACAGGACTTTTCCTCAGTTAACAGTCGCTGAGTGCTATGAAAATAAAAAAGAAGATGTATGCCATGCAAGATCACGACTCAGTATCCTCCTTGACTTGGATGGTGGATATGGGGAGTGCAGCTCGGAGCAGCCAGTCCACACACAGCGGACCTGATCAGTTTATTTTACTTTTGTGGAGCTGCTGAGGAGAAGATCGGAGCACCTGTGGTTATGTCAGGAGTGCTGTGGTGACTGTCCTCACCAGGTTCTGTTGTGTAATGCACAGAAATGGTGCCAGTACTGCGTACCGCTAAAACAAAGACCGTGGTCTTCACTAATCTCTGTGTGTTTTATTGTCAAGAAACTCTCATCTTACCTTGCCAGTGTGTGACATATTCTATTGCCAACTGACTGCCACGACCAGCCAGGTTTCTGTGAAATCCATTGTTAAACGTTTTCTCGTCTCTCAGTGCCGCCCGATGTGCTCAACTTCCCCTACAAACCCATACTGGCCCTTGGCAGCACCGTCGCCATGTTTGTTTTCGGGAACTTTCTCTGGTGGTGAGTACAGAAAAACAGTGTCTGGCAGAAATGGTCGTGATACCACGATGTCTGTTATTGCTCATTGTCTCCCTTGTCTGTTGTTGCTCATTGTCTCCCGTGTCTGTTGTTGCTCATTGTCTCCCGTGTCTGTTGTTGCTCATTGTCTCCCGTGTCTGTTGTTGCTCATTGTCTCCCGTGTCTGTTGTTGCTCATTGTCTCCCGTTTCTGTTGTTGCTCATTGTCTCCCTTGTCTATTGTTGCTCATTGTCTCCCGTGTCTGTTGTTGCTCTTTGTCTCCCGTGTCTGTTGTTGCTCATTGTCTCCCGTGTCTGTTGTTGCTCATTGTCTCCCGTGTCTGTTGTTGCTCATTGTCTCCCGTGTCTGTTGTTGCTCATTGTCTCCCGCGTCTGTTGTTGCTCATTGTCTCCCGCGTCTGTTCTTGCTCATTGTCTCCCGCGTCTGTTGTTGCTCATTGTCTCCCGTGTCTGTTGTTGCTCATTGTCTCCCGCGTCTGTTGTTGCTCATTGTCTCCCGCGTCTGTTGTTGCTCATTGTCTCCCGTGTCTGTTGTTGCTCATTGTCTCCCGCGTCTGTTGTTGCTCATTGTCTCCAGTGTCTGCTGTTGCTCATTGTCCCCCGTGTGTGTTGTTGCTCATTGTCCCCCGTGTGTGTTCCGGGACCCCGTTTGGTGGAAAAGGGGAAGGGGGGTGGATAGGAGAAAACACCCAGTGCCCCCAGCAATCATGTTGTAGTAGGAGACTATTTAGGGGTGTTTTCTTTGAAGTCTGAATTCAGACTTGTACTGTCTTGATAGCCACAAGTCAGAATTCAGACTTGTACTGTCTTGATAGCCACAAGTCAAACAGAACTACAGAAATTGATAGATACGGTGGTGGTAGAAAGTGATAAAATGGGCCTCAGTTTGAAAAATGGAAAGACAAAAGTAATGGTGATTTCCAAGAAAATAATAGTACCTAAATGTATAGTTTTTTTTTTTTTTTTAAGTATCCAGAAACCATGAGTTGTAAACCCTTTGACTCGGTACTATGGATATCGCAACCCTTCGGCCTTGATTCCATTATAGGTACCATTAATCTTGGAGAAATGTAGCTTTTCTGCCTACCCCCGGGTTTGAACCCGGACCACAAGGAGTTCGTCACCCGGCCGCCGCGATATCAGTTTTAACCAACTACGCTAGAGAGCCTGGCTAAGTGTATCATAAAAGTCAAAGACGTTATTTTAGGACAAGTACTGAAATTTAGGTATCTAGGCACATGGATAATATCCGATAGAAGATGTATCAGATAAAAAAAAGGAATATGACAGGCCAAATGAAGAACATTTTATTCAATAAATCCGTATCACTGGAGGTTAGGAAAAGAATTCTCGCATGCTATATAGAGCCAGTTTTAACATAAGGGTGTGAAACCTAAACAATTACTAATAGTAACAGTTGCACCCTAATTAAAAGTCCGTGTCTGTTTTCTCGTCAGTGTTGAAAAGCTTCCAGAATCTCTCCACTCTACCATCAGTGTTGAATAGCTTCCAGAATCTCTCCACTCTACCATCAGTGTTGAATAGCTTCCAGAATCTCTCCACTCTACCATCAGTGTTAAATAGCTTCCAGAATCTCTCCACTCTACCATCAGTGTTAAATAGCTTCCAGAATCTCTCCACTCTACCATCAGTGTTGAATAGCTTCCAGAATCTCTCTACTCTACCGTCAGTGTTGAATAGCTTCCAGAATCTCTCTACTCTACCATCAGTGTTGAATAGCTTCCAGAATCTCTCTACTCTACCGTCAGTGTTGAATAGCTTCCAGAATCTCTCTACTCTACCGTCAGTGTTGAATAGCTTCCAGAATCTCTCTACTCACCCCCGTCGGTGTTGAATAGCTTCCAGAATCTCTCTACTCACCCCCGTCAGTGTTGAATAGTTTCCAGAATCTCTCTACTCACACCGTCAGTGTTGAATAGCTTCCAGAATCTCTCTACTCTACCGTCAGTGTTAAATAGCTTCCAGAATCTCTCTACTCTACCGTCAGTGTTGAATAGTTTCCAGAATCTCTCTACTCTACCGTCAGTGTTGAATAGCTTCCAGAATCTCTCTACTCACACCGTCAGTGTTGAATAGCTTCCAGAATCTCTCTACTCTACCGTCAGTGTTGAATAGCTTCCAGAATCTCTCTACTCACACCATCAGTGTTGAATAGCTTCCAGAATCTCTCTACTCACCCCCGTCAGTGTTGAATAGTTTCCAGAATCTCTCTACTCTACCGTCAGTGTTGAATAGTTTCCAGAATCTCTCTACTCTACCGTCGGTGTTGAATAGTTTCCAGAATCTCTCTACTCTACCGTCAGTGTTGAATAGCTTCCAGAATCTCTCTACTCTACCGTCAGTGTTGAATAGCTTCCAGAATCTCTCTACTCACCCCCGTCGGTGTTGAATAGCTTCCAGAATCTCTCTACTCACCCCCGTCAGTGTTGAATAGTTTCCAGAATCTCTCTACTCTACCGTCAGTGTTGAATAGCTTCCAGAATCTCTCTACTCTACCGTCAGTGTTGAATAGCTTCCAGAATCTCTCTACTCTACCGTCAGTGTTGAATAGCTTCCAGAATCTCTCTACTCACCCCCGTCAGTGTTGAATAGCTTCCAGAATCTCTCTACTCTACCATCAGTGTTGAATAGCTTCCAGAATCTCTCTACTCTACCGTCAGTGTTGAATAGCTTCCAGAATCTCTCTACTCTACCGTCAGTGTTGAATAGCTTCCAGAATCTCTCTACTCACCCCCGTCGGTGTTGAATAGCTTCCAGAATCTCTCTACTCACCCCCGTCAGTGTTGAATAGTTTCCAGAATCTCTCTACTCACACCGTCAGTGTTGAATAGCTTCCAGAATCTCTCTACTCTACCGTCAGTGTTAAATAGCTTCCAGAATCTCTCTACTCTACCGTCAGTGTTGAATAGTTTCCAGAATCTCTCTACTCTACCGTCAGTGTTGAATAGCTTCCAGAATCTCTCTACTCACACCGTCAGTGTTGAATAGCTTCCAGAATCTCTCTACTCTACCGTCAGTGTTGAATAGCTTCCAGAATCTCTCTACTCACACCATCAGTGTTGAATAGCTTCCAGAATCTCTCTACTCACCCCCGTCAGTGTTGAATAGCTTCCAGAATCTCTCTACTCTACCGTCAGTGTTGAATAGTTTCCAGAATCTCTCTACTCTACCGTCGGTGTTGAATAGTTTCCAGAATCTCTCTACTCTACCGTCAGTGTTGAATAGCTTCCAGAATCTCTCTACTCTACCGTCAGTGTTGAATAGCTTCCAGAATCTCTCTACTCACCCCCGTCGGTGTTGAATAGCTTCCAGAATCTCTCTACTCACCCCCGTCAGTGTTGAATAGTTTCCAGAATCTCTCTACTCTACCGTCAGTGTTGAATAGCTTCCAGAATCTCTCTACTCTACCGTCAGTGTTGAATAGCTTCCAGAATCTCTCTACTCACACCGTCAGTGTTGGATAGCTTCCAGAATCTCTCTACTCTACCGTCAGTGTTGAATAGCTTCCAGAATCTCTCTACTCTACCGTCAGTGTTGAATAGCTTCCAGAATCTCTCTACTCACACCGTCAGTGTTGAATAGCTTCCAGAACATCTCTACTCACACCGTCAGTGTTGAATAGCTTCCAGAATCTCTCTACTCACCCCAGTCGGTGTTGAATAGCTTCCAGAATCTCTCTACTCACACCGTCAGTGTTGAATAGCTTCCAGAATCTCTCTACTCACACCGTCAGTGTTGAATAGCTTCCAGAATCTCTCTACTCACACCGTCAGTGTTGAATAGCTTCCAGAATCTCTCTACTCACCCCAGTCGGTGTTGAATAGCTTCCAGAATCTCTCTACTCACACCGTCAGTGTTGAATAGCTTCCAGAATCTCTCTACTCACCCCAGTCGGTGTTGAATAGCTTCCAGAACATCTCTACTCACACCGTCAGTGTTGAATAGCTTCCAGAATCTCTCTACTCACACCGTCAGTGTTGAATAGCTTCCAGAACATCTCTACTCACACCGTCAGTGTTGAATAGCTTCCAGAACATCTCTACTCACACCGTCAGTGTTGAATAGCT
Source organism: Candidula unifasciata (assembly GCA_905116865.2). Taxonomy (NCBI): domain Eukaryota; kingdom Metazoa; phylum Mollusca; class Gastropoda; order Stylommatophora; family Geomitridae; genus Candidula; species Candidula unifasciata. The sequence continues at coordinate 208,239 of CAJHNH020001743.1, forward strand.
TCCAGAATCTCTCTACTCACCCCAGTCGGTGTTGAATAGCTTCCAGAATCTCTCTACTCACCCCAGTCGGTGTTGAATAGCTTCCAGAATCTCTCTACTCACACCGTCAGTGTTGAATAGCTTCCAGAATCTCTCTACTTCTATTATCGAAATGATACTCTGTTTTGTTACACTGTCCATGTTATCACAAGGAGCCTTGAGGTATAGCAGCAGCTAATCTATTCCCCTGCTCCTATTTTGGAGGTACTGATCATAGTGGTGACGGTAGTTTAAGTTGTGGGGATGATGATGATGATGATGGCGACAATGCTGGTAGCAACGACAAAGTTGATGACATTGAGGGTAGCTATGGTGTTGACAGAACTGACAAGATATGTATCGTGTTGACAGAACTGACAAGATATGTATGGTGTTGACAGAACTGACAAGATATGTATGGTGTTGACAGAACTGACAAGATATGTATCGTGTTGACAGAACTGAAAAGATATGTATCGTGTTGACAGAACTGACAAGATATGTATGGTGTTGACAGAACTGACAAGATATGTATTGTGTTGACAGAACTGACAAGATATGTATCGTGTTGACAGAACTGACAAGATATGTATGGTGTTGACAGAACTGACAAGATATGTATCGTGTTGACAGAACTGACAAAATATGTATCGTGTTGACAGAACTGACAAGATGTGTATGGTGTTGACAGAACTGACAAGATATGTATCGTGTTGACAGAACTGACAAGATATGTATCGTGTTGACAGAACTGACAAAATGGCTATGGTGTTGACAGAACTGACAAAATAGCTATGGTGTTGACAGAACTGACAAAATAGCTATGGTGTTTCAGAACTGACAAAATAGCTATCGTGTTGACAGAACTGACAAAATAGCTATGGTGTTGACAGAACTGACAAAATAGCTATGGTG
>CAJHNH020001744.1:0-5000 GCA_905116865.2 Candidula unifasciata
CATTACGCCGGCCGTCTTCACTTCTCCAGGACATTAATCCTCGTACCCGTACGAGTCTGACTTGCAACACCTATGCCACGGACGCTGCGATGATCTTCCATGCTTTGATGTTAAACAGTCTAACATCTCTCTCGGTCTCCCCCTGCCTCTTCCCCTACGATGTGAGCAATTAGGTCTCCGAGTCCGTCTGTTTAAAGATATTAACTGGTCCTGGTATTCTCATTCGTCTTCATAACTTCAAAACCACATCTCCGCCTGAAGTATGCGTGACGGCAGTTATAGATGTCCCAGTTGATGCAGAGGAGACAATATGACAAAACTCCAGCAGAAACTGGTAATGAACTGCGATAAGTCGATAAGTTATGAATAACGGTACAGGAATGTAAAATGTTCCAACTTTGCATGCACCACAGTTTAATATAAATTTGCGTGTGGTAGAACAGCGAAACAGAACACGGTTTAAAGAGCAGTCAACATCAGCGGGTGATGTGGCAACATCACGCCGGACGCCTTTACTTCACATGACTTTACCTGCTACTCATTTAGGGCTGGGCTGACATGAGAGCCAAAGCCGGTTTTGAAAAATGTCGGGCTGTTTCAGGATCTTAACCCGCGACTTTCTAGCCGCCACACCACGGCGGTTTCCAATTCAGTCAAAACTTCTTCTTCTTCTTCTTCACTTCCTCTTTTACCACTGTGGGTATCGAGGGAGATGTAAGGCTCTGTTTCTAGCTCTTCTGGTCGCCTCGACCATAGGCACATCATGCTGTTGTAGAGTTTCTCTGATGTTATCCTTCCATTTTGTTCTTGGTCTACCTCGTGCTCTATGTCCTTCTTCTCTTTCCATGTATGCTTTGTATGGTATAGTGTCACAAGGCATTCTCTCTAAGTGGGCAAACCATTTCACTTGCTGTCTTCGTATGTAATTTAGAATTGGTTCTGTGCCGACTTTTTCTCTTATGATCTCATTCCTGATCTTATCTCTTATGGTCACTACTACAGCTCTTCTCAGACATCTCATTTCCTTGGTTACTAATTTTCTTTTATGGTTTGTTGTGAGCGACCATGTCTGGCACTGGTAGCAAAGAGTTGGAATAAATATGCTTTGAATAAGATGTCTCTTTGTGCTGATTGGGATTGTCTTATGCTGTAAGAGGGGGGCTAGCTGTCCCAATACTTGATTTGCTTTACTGCATCTAATGTTAATTTCTTTATCCAATTTCCCATCTTCGGTAAATGTAGTTCCCAGATATTTAAACTCAGATGCCTGTTTAAAGCCTTTGCACTGGTTTGCTATGTTTATATCTGTCTTCTTTTTTCCTATTGACATTACTTCTGTCTTTTCAGTCAAAACAATCCCACTATAACGATTTCCCACAGTAAACATATAACTGAAAATAAGCGAATCCTGACTGTGTAGTCCGGTACAAGTCACATTCTGATGTCCTCGACATCATCTCCCAGTTGCAGTGTACAGCCAATGCAATTCACCAGGGAGGGAGGCTGCGTGGTCTCGAGGCATGGTGTCTGCCTAGAGTGCTAAAGGTTCCGGGCTCAATCCCCGGTAAGAGCTGGAATTTTTTTCCCGTTCACTTGGACTGCTGGTAATTCCCCCTGGGTCTGGGTAGTGAGTTCAGATTGTTGCACACGTAAAAAAAAAAAAAACCACTTGGCAGGTGGAAATCGAAAAGAGTAGTCTAACAGCGCTGTCTGGGAAAAATTTGGTGTGAAAAAAAATACCCAAAGTATTTCAAGAACCTCGCCGGTGCTACAGAGCGTGTGCACTGCGCTGAGCTTCTTCGGACTCAGACTTTAGTTACAATAAGAACGGGGCACTTATGGGTTACTACCCGTGTGCTATTATGTTGATCCGTTGTTCAAAACCTCAAACCTTAATCCACCATTGAAAAGGGCGCCCCCCAATCCTAGAAGAGGACGGCTGTCTCCTACCTCCTATAGTCCGATCCAGAAGTCTTGTCCCACTTTAAATATCTGTAACTCAGTAACGGTTCAGTGTAAGTTGTTGAAATTTTTGACGTGCAACCTGTTAATAATTATGTCCTTGTATGATCTAGAAAAAAAAAAAAAAAAACACAAGTATCCCGGTTTTTTTTTTTTTAATTTTAAATAAATGTGAAAATCGAGACTGATTCAATGAGTCAACATGCAAATAGTTAACTTAGTAACGGGAACTTTTCAAAATTTCAGAGTGCACGTGTTTCATCTCCAACAATAGTCTCCACAATTATGCATTGCCTGCAGGATATGCTATCAAAATAATTACTACGCACCGCTACACATGTGAATTGATTTCCACTTGTGTCAATTACCGTATATTCTATGTTTTAGGGCACATAAATTATTAGTCACACAATGATCGAATAATTGCACCGCTTCTAGAGAACAGCAGCACTTGTGCAGTTGTAAATTATAAGATCACAAGAACATGAAAAATAATAGACCAGATGCAAAAAATGCGTGTTTATTTATACAGGAGTTTTTGAGATGCTTGTTAAAGTGTGAGGCGACAACTTTTGAAACGCACTATAACACTTCAGGATCCGAAACTCAACTCTACTGTCCTTGTTTTTGCTGTCCGTTAACGATCCACATAGTTTCCTTGACCTGCTAAAGACAGCAGTTCTCTACTTATAGGCCACGACCCCCCCCCCCCCTTTTTTTTTTTAGTTCGAACGACCCTTACACAGGGGTCGCCAAAGAAAAATTGTAAAACACATATTCATTGAAGATATAAAGTATCAACGAAAATAATTGTATGGTTGGGGAGTTGCTACAACACGACGAACTATATCAAAGGGTCGCGGCACTAGGAAGGTTGAGAGCCACTGTGTTCGAGGAACCACGGTCACAGTCGGCACTTCCAAATAATTTAACTTCCAAATAATTTAACTTCCAAATAATGTAACTTCCAAATAATTTAACTTCCAAATAATTTAACTTCCAAATAATTTAACTTCCAAATAATTTAACTTCCAAATAATTAACTTCAAATAATTTAACTTCCAAATCCAATTTAACTTCCAAACTTCCAAATAATTAACTTCCAAATAATTTAACTTCCAAATAATTTAACTTCCAAATAATTTAACTTCCAAATAATTTAACTTCCAAATAATTTAACTTCCAAAAAATTTAACTTCCAAATAATTTAACTTCCAAATAATTTAACTTCCAAATAATTTAACTTCCAAATAATTTAACTTCCAAATAATTTAACTTCCAAATAATTTAACTTCCAAATAATTTAACTTCCAAATAATTTAACTTCCAAATAATTTAACTTCCAAATAATTTAACTTCCAAATAATTTAACTTCCAAATAATTTAACTTCCAAATAATTTAACTTCCTAATAATTTAACTTCCAAATAATTTAACTTCCAAATAATTTAACTTCCAAATAATTTAACTTCCTAATAATTTAACTTCCTAATAATTTAACTTCCTAATAATTTAACTTCCTAATAATTTAACTTCCTAAAAATTTAACTTCCAAATAATTTATCACGGATAGGGATTAGATTGGGATTACTCTTGAAAATGTTCTTTTCCACCTAAGTTGACAACTACAACAATTGAAAATTTTAAAAACATGGAATTAAATATTCTTAATTTTGTTTAAAAAAAAAAAAAAATTCTGACTGCGCACGAGCAATAATCCAATCAATTGCCAGAAAGAAAAAAATAAACAGTTGAAGCATAGCTAGTGCGTCTATCACCAAAAACATTGCCGTTTAGAAGTTAATACGAAAAAAAGAACAAGTACAATTATATCCGTCAGATGCTCCTCTAACCTGAAGTCAAAAATGTGTCTTTCCATTCTGATTGATTCTGTGTCTCAAGGGATAAAAAGCTCAGCTTCCGTGCAAAGTTTCGGGTTGGGGGACGGGGGGGGGGGGGGGGAGCCTTGTTTAAGGAGCTAATTATTGATAACAATAATATTAATAATAATAGTAATAAAATAGTAATATTAACAGTATTTGAAAAAATAAAAGCAGTAACAACAATAATAGTGATAGTAATATTATTAATAATAACAACAGTAAGAATAACAATAGAAATAATAATTGTTGTTCGTCCATCATGAGTGACAAAGATCACTTTGCATCCAAAGTAGTAATGATCGATGATTATGAGTGCGAAGGCGGCTGATTAGTCCTTTATGAGCCCGGAAAGTCAACAGCTGGAGGCTGCAGCAAGTGTTGGATTAGCCATGCGGTTCTTTCTAGTCTATCTCCGTTTCTCTGTCTGTACAACTTCCGCTGCCTGGCAGGCTGATGCACCATGCATGAAGGATGTGCGCCATCCAGAACGATCTTGTGCAGCAGCCTCCCATGTTGCTGCGTTGATGCTAAAAGAATTGAGAGCAGCATTGAGAGTGTCTTTATAGGGCTTTTTTTGGGGGGGGGGGGGGGGGGGGGGTCCTCGATGGGACCTATTTCCTTGCTGGAGATCCCTATTGAATACTTTCTTTGGGAGGCGATAGTCTGGCATGTGAGCTAGGTGACCAGCCCAACGCAGCTGACAGTTCTTTAGCATCGTGTGGATGCTAGGTAGGTTTGCCCTATCAAGAATCACAGTATATAGGATCTTATCTTGCCATTTGATTTTGAGCAGTTTTCTGAGTCAAGTTCTATAAAGCTGATTCAACTTTTTGGCATGACGCTGATACACAGTTCACGTTTCACAAGCATGGAGCAGTACTGGAAGTATATAGCTTCATAAACCTTTAGCTTGGTCAGCAGGGAGATACCACTTCTGTTCCAGACACTGGTATACAATCTGCGGAAACTGCTACAGGTTTTTGAGATAATAATAATAATATACTGAACGGACAAAAATTGTAATACTATATTTGTTTTTTCATTAGGTGGAATACATACGTACATACATTATTAGTATATATTATTTGTCTGTACACACACACACACATATATATATATATATATATATATATATGTATATATATATATATATATA
>CAJHNH020001744.1:7500-17500 GCA_905116865.2 Candidula unifasciata
ATCCATCTATCCGTACATCTACCTATCCATTATTTGTTGGTCTGTCTGTCTGTCTGTCTGTCTGTCTGTCTGTCTGTCTGTCTGTCTGTCTGTCTGTCTGTCTGTCTGTCTGTCTGTCTGTCTGTCTGTCTGTCTGTCTGTCTGTCTGTCTGACTGTGTGTCTGTTTGTCTGTCTGCCTAACCATCATTTGTCTGCCCGCCTGACTGTCTGCCTATTAGAACAAGGCAACGGACACGTAGACCAGTGAGTAAGCCAAAGTGAAACAATGGCGGTCTGACACAGTGTTGCCACTTTTCTTTGACAAAAAAGATCCAAAACAGGGTAAAAAAATATCTAAAAAGATCTAAATTTGCGTGGAAAATATTAAAAAAAAATATCCAAATGAAAAGAGTCACAAATTACAAAACTATTGAAATGACTTACCCTATAGACACATGTCCTCATCTTCACTGATGTCTGCTTCACAAGATCCACAGGATAAACTTAGCTTGGATGATGAAGTTGAAGCTTCAGATCCCAAATTACTCTGGTATGCTTTAGCTGTTCCTATTTCTTTTAATACACAATCAGGGAGCTGATAAGTGGAACAGCATTTTCCTACTCTCATCAGGCCAAACTTTATTGTCAAGATAGCATTTAAGAGGTCTAATTTCATCCTGTTTCTTAGGTTAGATTTGATGTAATTCATAGCACTGAAAACTATTTCTACGTCAGCATTTGAGTGGGGTAGTATCATGGCAGACATGACACATTCAAAGAGTTTACAGAATGGACTGTTTGATGAGGCATCTTTAAATTGTCTCACTTCACTCCAAAACGCTTCAGTTTCTGTTTTGTTTGTCCATTCAACTAAGTTTATTTTGGTTAACTGATATTCTGCTCCCGCGACACTATTGTCAGTAGCCCCTAAAAATTTCATAACTTTACAATATTTAAGTATGTCCTTTACTGGCTGAAGTATGTTGCTCACAGAAAAGAGTGAAATATTTTTCAAAACATCTAGATTTTCAGGAAGTCTCTGCTTTAGTTGCTTGAACAATGAGATAAGGAAATCTTGACAGCGTTTTCTTAAGTTGTTCTCTTCATTCTCTGTTAACAGTCCTTTTGTTTTTAAATCATCAATTTTTGATTCAATTTGATATCCAAGGTATGGCTTAGGAGATAATTAGCTCTCTATAGTGCAAGTGAGCAAATCAACTTTTGAAGTTGGCAACACCAGTCTTTTACCAACTGAGTAAAATAGCAAAGTGAGATCGTCAAATAATTTAACTTTATCAACATGTTTGGATTCGAACAGTTTATTAACTTTTTGCACTTCCATTAGAATAGGTTGTAAAAAGAGAAGGAATGCCAAATTTTTTTCATCACTGTACATTCCATATAGTATCTCAGCTGTGTAGCACTTTTCACTTTGTCTTGTTATTTCAAAGTGTGTCTTTAACTCCAACCATTGGTTCACAATTCTTTCAACAGCTGGTTGTATTGATAACCACCTGGTTTTGCAATCTGACAGAATTTTCAGTGGTGTGGAACCATTATTTAAGGCTGAATACAATGCATTGTATTGCTGTTGTCTGACAAATGATTTTGAAAACCAGTTATGTGTTTCAGGAATAAGGTATTCCAAATTCCTTGGTAAACATTCAGATAAAGCATGTGATAATGCTAGCTGCAATGAATGACACATACATTTTATAAGTGTTAACGATGGGATAGCTTCCTTCAACTTGGCATAAACGCCATTGTTTATGCCAACCATCACTGAGGCATTATCGGTACCAATTGCAACCAAATTTGTCAAGTCTAACTGTTTGTGATGATTCATTTATCAGTGTAGTTCTGAAAACAGATGTCAGCGGTGTAATATCTTTGAATGGAACTGCAGTTTTATGCTTGTTAGTCTCTGCATGCTTCTTTAAGTCTTGTATTTTCGCTTTAATTTCACACTTGCAGTACTTACAACGAGCCTTGGTTATATCCCCAGGAACTGCCATCATCCAGTCTTTAATTTTGTCATCATGCAAATACTCTTTCCGAAATTTTTGCTCATACTTTACTTTTGGCATGTTGAAAGGTTTTTTCAAAGTGAAAGCCACACAAGAAGGTGAGCAATTATTTTTTAAAAATCACATGAAAAAAAAAAAAAAAACACAGAGTCAGCATCACAGCTATACTTCACAACACAGCGAGGATACGGTTGAAACAAAGTTAGTATGATTTACGCGCGATTCGATTAATCAGCACCGGGGTTGTCAGATATTTGAGTGTTGACCTTAGTGAGAGTTCAAAGTTTAAGTAATGGCAGTTGCCACAATGTACGTGCCAGACCAAAACAAAAATATTTTAGTAAATATTTTACTCAATAATTATTAAAATGACACTAAAAGAAAAAAAATCTATAAAATATCTAACTCCATATGAAAAGAATCTAGAAAAATATTTAGTATCTAAACGTCAAAAACAGGATCTAAACGCAGTGAAAAAGATCTAAATTTGGATACAAAAGATCCAAAGTGGCAACACTGGTCTGACAGGCTTACGGTCTCCCAACCTCCACCCCCCTTTTTAACATTTTACCGCCCCACCCACGTTGTAGCGAAAACTCTTTCAATACCAACAAAATCAAAGAACATTCGGTAATTATTTATACTTTTATTACTTTTTTTCGGCACTCCTTCGAACGGATACTCTAGGGCAACGGTTCTGAAACCATGGATGCTGCGAGCGTATGCCATGAGTGCTGCGGCAATAATAAAAAAATTCTCAAAATCTACTTGAGATCAGCGAAGACAACAGTTTAAAACAGAAATACCGTGAAGAAAGGCAACAGGAGTTCTGGATGCAGGTGTATTGAGAAGACAATGCTATTGGCAAGGCTTCGGTGCATTCTCAACGTATGCTTACACACAAAAAACAGATACAGGAGCAACATTTCTGGCTGAATCTGACTGACTAACTGACTTTCTACCCCACCAGGACATCACACAAGCGATAAACACCCGATGGCACAAAGTGCCACCATGCGGATGAGGATCACCGTGGAGAGGTCCCAGAAACCGCGTTCAGACATTTGGCCATAATGATGACCTGCCTATATTGCGGCCCCTGGCAAAAGCCAGAGTGGGGCTTCAAATAACAAAAAAATAACGTCCTAAGAAGGACTTAAGGAATGTTCTGGCTGAATTGGATTGGATTGGCTTTTTACCCCACCAGGACATCACACAAGCGATAAACACCCGATGACACAAAGTGCCACCATGCGGATGAGGATCACCGTGGAGAGGTCCCAGAAACCGCGTTCAGACATTTGGCCATAATGATGACCTGCCTATATTGCGGCCCCTGGCAATAGCCAGAGTGGGGCTTCAAATAACAAAAAATAACGTCCTAAGAAGGACGTAAGGAATATGTAACTGGCTGAATGGAATGGATTTTTTACCCCACCAGGACATCACACAAGCGATAAACACCCGATGACACAAAGTGCCACCATGCGGATGAGGATCACCGTGGAGAGGTCCCAGAAACCGCGTTCAGACATTAGGCCATAATGATGACCTGCCTATATTGCGGCCCCTGGCAAAAGCCAGAGTAGGGCTTCAAATAACAAAAAATAACGTCCTAAGAAGGACGAAATGTTACTGGCTGAATTGATTTTAGGGTAAAATTAACTAAACTGCCCATACAAATAAAGGTGATAATGAAAAACGCATTCAAACAGTTTCATTCATCGCATTAAAGATAACTGAACATTAAATGTGCAGTCTTTTTTCTTCTTCTTCTGTTTTTATTATTCAAAGAGCTTTAAGGGTACGTGTGTCGTGAAAAGTTTTTTTTTTTTTTTTTTTTTGCCACCGCGAAAAAAAAAAAAGTCTGAGAACCTCTGCCCTAGGGGACGCAATCTATTACAAGGTGACATTACTTGAAATGCCAAATCTAGGGGACGTAATCCATTCTTTTATATTTAATGTTGTTTGAGTTTGAGATAAGCGTCAGGGTTAGGGCTAGCTCTGACCTTAACCCACACCCTATCTCTAACCTGAAGCTATATTAAATATTACAGAATGATGTTATGTGAACAAACAACGGATTGCGTCGTTTACAGGTTTGCCTTCAAAATACGGGACGTAGTTCTTCATTATTTTAAAGTAGTAGTAGTAGTAGTAGTAGTAGTAGTAGTAGTAGTAGTAGTAGTAGTAGTAGTAGTAGAAGCAGCAGCAACAGCAGAAGTAGTAGTAGTAGTAGTAGTAGTAGAAGCAGCAGCAACAGCAGAAGTAGTAGTAGTAGTAGTAGTAGTAGTAGTAGTAGTAGTAGTAGAAGCAGCAGCAACAGCAGAAGTAGTAGTAGTAGTAGTAGTAGAAGCAGCAGCAACAGCAGAAGTAGTAGTAGTAGTAGTAGTAGTAGTAGTAGTAGTAGTAGTAGTAGTAGTAGTAGTAGTAGTAGTAGTAGTAGTAGTTTAAGTAGTAGTAGTAGTAGTAGTAGTAGTAGTAGTAGTAGTAGTAGTAGTAGTAGTAGTAGTAGTAGTAGTAGTAGTAGTTATAGTAAATTTTACCACACCTGGACATCACTCAAGCGATAAACACCCGATGACACAAAGTGCCACCATGTGGATATGAATCACCCGTGTAGTGGTCCCGGAAACGGCATTCAACCATTACACCATATTTATGGCCGGGCTATATTACGGCCCTGTCAAGAGCCAGGGTAGCACTTTAAAATAACGAAAAATTGCACCCCACAAAAGAGTGACTAAGTATAACTCTACAAGTGACTTATTATTTTGAAAACCTATAATCTCAGGTCATACTCTACCTCCCTGTCGCCCCCTTGTGAGATGCAATTTTTAGTTATTTTGAAACGCCAACCTGGCTTTTGCCGGGGGCCCTAAGTATAGCCGGGCATTAAATATTGCCTAACTGCTGAACGGGGTTTCCGGGACCTCTCCATGGGTGATCCTTATCCACATGGTGGCACTTTGTGTCATCAGGTGTTAATGGCTTGTGTGATGTCCTGGTGGGGTAAAATGTACTGCTACTACTAACCCGCACGTGTGAACTTTATATCTTGTCATCCCTCTGTGGGATGCAGTTTTTTGTTACTTGAAGCCCTACTCTGGCTTTTGGCAGGGGCCGCCACATAGTCTGGCCATAAATATGGTCTAATGGCTGAACCGGTTTCCGGGACCTCTCCACGGGTGATCCTCATCCGCATGGTGGCACTTTATGTCATCGGGTGTTTATCGCTTGTGTGATGTCCTGGCGGGGTAAAGTGCACTACTACTACTATCCGCATAGTGGCACTCTGTGTTGCCAGATGTTTATTGCTGATGTGATGTCTTGGTGTCAAGAAAGCAAAGGCAAACTACTGGACGTAAATTTGCCTAGAAAAACCACAACAGCTAAAAATGCTTTGGTTGGTTGTGCAACGTCCTGTAAAGGAAACGCAAATAACTTAGATGTCTTGGTGGGATAATATTTACCTACTTACTACAGGAGTCAGGTGTCCCAATAGATGGAACTCCGTGTCGTCGGGTATTTATTGCTTGTATGATGTCTTAGTAGGGTAAATTTTACTTACTCACTACTGTAATCAGGGGTCCCAGTATATTACTGACTGATGACTTTCTACCTCACTCTGGCCGCAATATGGGGCTTCAAATAATGAAAATTTTCATCCAAAAAAGGACGGCAAATAATGATGTTACTATCACTTGCTCCCAATATATGGCACTGTGTGTCGCCGGGTGTTCGTCACTCGTGCGGTCGCGGTGGGGTTAAACAAACACACACACACACGCGCACGCACGCACACTCACACACACACACACACACCACTCCGTCTGCTGTCGGGAACCCTAATACAACCTAACGGTTCAACGGGGGTTCTGGGACTTGCGGTCTGGGTGATTCTCAACTAAATGATGGCACTTTGGGTCATCGAGTAATAATCGCTCGTTGTGCGGACCTGAACTTTATTCTTTCAACGAATTATGTCCCTTATGGTCGATCTCAGTTTTTACATTATAATTCTTTCTCTCCTAAGGCTGTATTTTTGTATGAGTAAAAGATCGCCCCCCCCCCCCCCCCCCCCCCAGGCACCTACGGAAACAGTACACCAAATGTCGGGCTAATTTAATAATATACAAACTACCGTTAAAAAAAAAATCCCATATGACATTCTCCTCAATGGAGGTTGCCTTCAGCATACCACTGCTGTCTTTGTGGTTACTAAACTGTGAGGCCTGCGACTCCCGCAGTGCTGTCTCTTCTTCTTTGCTTTCGGTTTCACATGCTGAGGTAAGATAGCTGCCTGTGTGAATTCGCATGTCAGTTGCAGGTCCTTCGTGGTTTCCTATGGCCGTAATGTCTGGAAACCACTAGAATGATGGGGAGGGGGGGGGGGGGGGGCTTAAACTACCCCCCCCCCCCCCCCCAGTAGTACTCTAGTATGAAAGGATCATGAAACTCAAACGCATTCACTAACATCTAAGCTCAAGAGCCACACGATATAGTTATACCACTTACTTTGGTCTAAAACAGTCAATTTAGTATTCGATTTTACAAACTCCCTGTAAGGCTGTTCATGTGCGACCACTTTGGGAAAGTTTAAACAATCTCTCGAAGACCACTTTGGGAAAGTTTAAACAATCTTGTAAAACAGTCCAGGTGCCTACAGACGACACTTGGACGCCTTGATAATCCCGATAAAATCTATGTTTGTATATTTGTGTGACCATCCCGCGTCCATTTTCACTTTCAGCGATTGCTGAAATCAAATCTGCGATCTCTTCACAGATAAAATCAATGAGGGGCTTGTTGCTAAATGGCTCAAGTCCGGTTTGCTATACACAATTTTTGGAGAGGTTTTCTTAAGTCCAGGACTAGTCGGGATTTTTGGACCGATGAAGATAAAGAGAAACATGGGTGGGGAAGGGCATTGGGAAGAGGGGGGGGGGGGGGGGGTAACGGAGACCGATCATTGAAGCAGCTGGGCGATGCACACATACTCTTTCCAGTACCTCAGCGTTTGTGATCTTGTCCTTCCACTTAATGCCATTAAATCTTATACCTATTAATAGTAAGGGATTGTATTACTTCAGGTGCCTGCTAAACTGGGTTAACATATAAAGTTTTGTTTCGCGGCGAGACAAGAGATGACTAGCTGTGTGTTAATACAAGTGCTACTTTAACTCTTTTCCAGCCACACTCGGATTTGTGGGCAGAGGCGTAAAGACGAAGACAACTTGGGAGGGGTGATAGAGGGGGGCGTGGAAGAGAAAAGGGTGGAAAGGGGGGGGGGGCGCTCAGTGTGCTTACACATTTTCTGGACCTGGAACGGAAAAAAAGAACTGGGGTGGGGGGGGGGTGGCGGGGTCCTTCAGCTTTGCTTATTAAGTATGTAATGTTCAAAGGCAAATACGTGTGTAAGAAGACAGTTATATCATTATATTTACATGTCATTCAGCTTCCACTCCCTCTCTCTCTTTCTCTCTCTTATCCTCTATGCATGTTAATATGTGTGTATACAAACGGCTTGACCACTTCGCCGCCGAAACTCCCATACACACACACACACACACACACACGCACATACACACACACGCGCGCGCACACACACACACAGAGTAGAACATCTGTAATATTTTTTTCGGTTAGTTCGACGTTGGTTCCCCTCATTTACACACGTTAGTCCCCCCCCCCATTTACACACTTTTACACACTAGCCCACTTCTGATTGGTCGACCTTTAGCCTAGCTCACTACTGATTGGTCGACCTTGAGCCACGCTCCCTTACCACAAAGTGACTGGAGTTTTCCGCAACACTGTTCATATCACGGCAGGGCTTTTAACACTCCAAAAACATGGACACACTAGGTCTAACACAACTCCCCTCTAGAGGGTGCTGAAACCTATGTCACAGGCATTCTCTTTCTCGGAATTAAAACGTTAAGCAAGACATTAAGGAAACCAACCAAGAGAGTGGTACACACCCGTAACTTCCATGAAAGTGGACCAGCCCAGGAAACTTGTCAATGAAAACTGACCTACTTTGTTTGGGGAGACTAACGTCGAGCTAAATATCTTTTATAGATGCGAATAAAATTCCTTTAATGATTCAGCTCGTAGGGAGAATAACTCGTTCTTGACCTATTCTCCAAATAAAATTATAAAATAAATGATTTTAATTCGTTCCAGCGCTCAAACAATCGTTCCATTAGAAGCCGTGAATGTGAAACAATGAATTCTTTATTTGTGTTAACGTGGAAAAAATCAGGTACTACTTTTTTGTTTTAGCCGGCAGAGAGAAAAGGGGTTGCTTTCGACAACGATACTACAGTCCATCATCATTAAATGCCTTATCGACTGGCGTCGGTGATTATACCTTTCCTCAATTTGTCACCTCCATTAGCATTATCAGCCAGGCATGACATGCTACTTCAGTCCACCTTCCGCAACATCAAAGTGACCTTCTTCTTCTTCTTAAAGTCCATGCCGTGTGGCGTTGGTAGTCAAATCTAGCCATAAACCTCTGTCTCGTGCACGTTCAGGCAACTCTTGACACAGATGATCTCCCATCTCATGATGTCAGACTGTCCATCGTCTGTTCTCTCGGCCTCCCTCTGCCTCTCCTCCCCTCCAACTTTCCTACTGAAACGATGTACTCCAGCTGTCTCTTTCTAGTCACACGACCAAATAATATAAATTTTTTGTTTCTAATGTAGGTAGTGTCTGAGTAATCTAATCCATTGAGCGGCTGTTGGGCAACGCCCCCAACATTTCTGGTATCTCCAGCTCGCACCCTGGATTTCACCATGTATTCGGTGGCAACAATATATATATAATGTGTGTATTTATTTGTATATGTGTGTATACATATATGTGTGCATAATATATATATATATATATATACTAACTGTGCCCTGCCACGCGTTGCTGTGGCCCCGAATAGTGAAATGGAAAAGAAAGGAAGTAGCTCTCAACTAACAGTGTCTGTTATAACCCTCAACCTCCGTCCCTCTCCCCTCCACCCAGTCATATCTCCCTCTCCAAAGGATTGAAAAATCCTCCCTGGCGAAAGTATTAAAATAGAAATAGGAAATGAGAACTTGAAAATAATGTGGTATGCTCTATTAGCTAACAGTGTCTGGCATAAACCCCCCCCCCCCCCCCCCCATACAATGTCCCACTCTAAAGGAATAAAAAAATCATCACTTGCCGAAGTTATTAAAATAGAAATAGTTAAGCAATGATAACTTTAAAATAATGTTTTAAGCTCTCTCAGCTAACAGTGTCTGCCATCAAACCCCCCCCCCCCCCCCCCCACTAATCATATTATCCTCGCCAAAGGATGGGAAAGTCATCATCTGACGAAATATTGTAACTGAACTGAGCTTTGCATCCGTGTCCACACAGAGACAGATGGATAGCATTAATGTCTAATGAGAAGTAAAAGTGGCTAGTGTAACAGCTACCACATCACCCATCCAGTACCAGAACTACTGCTACCACTACCACCACTACCTTCAAAACAAAAACAAAAAACATTCACTACTGTCTGTGCAGGTCGGTGTAGCCAGAGGGGTTAGCGCTGCATGATGTCGCCACGGACCGTTTAGTGTAATTGAGCTCCCAACAAAGAAAAAAAAAACTCCATCACCTAACCAGTGATGGAACCCACAGTAATAGTCCGTTCTATACTCACAAATAGCGGAAATGAAAAAAAAAAAAAAAAACCACCCGTCATCTCCCCTCTCCGAAGGGACGAATGTTAAATGACCTTGGCATTCGTGTCCACCCAAAGTGGACTGTAAGCAGTCTTAGTTAACAGCTTCTGTCATCTACGAATAGTTTATTATCGAGTGAAGCGTCGCGGGGAGGATACATGGGACTTTAATGAAATCTGATGTCCTTGGGCGAAAGGTGCAGATATCGCAGCCTAGCTGTAAATCACAACACAACATGCCAACAGCCCTCTTGAGGGAAAAAAATTATCACCCAG
>CAJHNH020001744.1:22500-42500 GCA_905116865.2 Candidula unifasciata
AAAGTGATTTTATATGTTTGTTTTTCTATCGTCGATTTTTGTTTGGGGTGATAAGGGGTGGGGTGGGGGGGGGGGGGTGTTTCTTTTCTTTCTTTCTATGATTGTTATCTTTATTTTCTTTGTTTCCCTAATCCTTTTGAGTATCTGAAACCATGACTAGCTGTAAAACTGTTACTTACTTTTTTTTTTCTCTTCGGCGTAGCCATCCATCACCCTTTCCATCCATTATTCCATCTATCCATTTATCTTCCTTCTCTTTCTCCTTCACCACCTCTTTAATCATCATTTTCATCATCACCAATGTCGTCATTATCATCATCATCAGTTATCATCATGATCATATCGTCACTATCATAATCTTTCTCTCCTCCTCCGCATTATTCTTCTTTTCTTCCTTTTGTCTTCTTTTTCTTCCTCTTCCTCCTTTATCTTCCTCCTCTTCTTCTACTTCTGCTTCTTATTATTTAGCGATCAAGGCCTTGCTATTATTCTGCTCAAGCACGGTCACAAATTAGGACAGTGCACTTGAGGTCTTCAGGCGTTCTTCTTAGTTTATCTTGAGGTTTTTCCCCTCCCCCATGTTGGCCAAACTCCTCCTCTCTGATTGGCAAAGTGTGAACACACTTGTAAGCCAAGCTTTGGAGTTCGCTATAGCTGGGCACAAATACGTGTGGCATATTTAGTGATACACATCTGATGTAAGCGACCCTCAGTTCACATTTCTCGTTCTGCGTAGGAATAATCGGGTCTGCACACGTCTGCAATACCTTAGACGGCCAGAGTATAACAACGATTGCTTGAAAGAAGCTAATTAAATTAGACCTCTATATACAACAACATGAAAGAGACAATCACTGTTCTTTGACCACATAATGAGAAGAGAGACATTGAAGAACATCGTGACAACTGGAAAGATAAGTTGGAAAATGGATAGAGTCAGACCAAGATAT
Organism: Candidula unifasciata; assembly: GCA_905116865.2. Classification (NCBI taxonomy): domain Eukaryota; kingdom Metazoa; phylum Mollusca; class Gastropoda; order Stylommatophora; family Geomitridae; genus Candidula; species Candidula unifasciata. Next base: position 23,451 of record CAJHNH020001744.1, read on the forward strand.
ATGTATGTATAGGCAATTACTATTGAGACTGATTTTATTGTATGTATATATATATATATTATATATATAATTATATATATATATATATATATATATATATATATATATATATATATTTATATATATAAACTATCCATGAAGGAGAGCATGTTATCCAAACAGACACAACTAATCTTTATTCTGATAAGACACTAACACCGCCTGGTTAGAACACGACATGTAACCTGCCATTTTGCTTAGCTAGTATAAGTTTTGTAGTTACGGGTAAACATAGACATGTTTCAAACTTGGAAAAATGCGCTTAAGAATTGAACTGGTGAGATAAGTTTATAAGGACCAATCTTTATCTCGTGCACGAGGTGGTAGTCACAGTTCAAAACTGGTGTGGGAAAGACTGAAGATGATGCTCCGCCAAAAGCGAGAGAACGGATAAGTGTCAGGGACCTACTTTACTCTGTACATTTAATATGGCTCGCTAGGTAGGCCAGCTAACAGACTTAACTACCATAGACACACTTAAAACACACTCCTCCTGAGTACAAACATAATCTTTAAAGTAAAATGAACAAATCGACCTTAGACACTTCAACTGAGTAGGCAGTTCCGATCCGAAACCCCCTTGGCGATGAACAGCTTTACAATCACTGGCCAACCCAAGCCGGTCCCCATGGATCTACAAGTTTTTATAAGGAGTAGAAAATTATAGGGAAGAGAAAAAGTTGGTAAGAAACAACAATTAGTTTATGTTAGCTTTACAAAATCGATCACAATAAACAAACAAAGGACGTTGCGGCGATTAGCCTTCATCAGCACATAAAGGACAACACAGTACACATACACAAATAGACTCTAACTATAAAGTGACTACATAGGACTCTAATGAATAAAATAAACGATACTCATCTAGTGTCCCTGGCGAAAAAAACTTCGTTCAAATGAAACGACGGTCAGCCTATATACCTCCAACACGCAGGTAGGGGCAAAAAAAGGGGACGGGCTGGACGCCAACAGCGTACACTAGGTGTCTAAGGAGGGAGGGAGGGGTTGGCCTATAGGGCGTAACCGGGTTGGGGTTGTGGGGATGACCTTAGTCCATCCGCGTGGAATAAAAGTGGTGCCTGTGCTTGCAAACAAATATCGACAGACAGACAGCTAGAGCTAGATAGATAGATAGATAGATAGATAGATAGATAGATAGATAGATAGATAGATAGATAGATAGATAGATAGATAGATAGATAGATAGATAGATAGATAGATAGATAGATAGATAGATAGATAGATAGATAGATAGATAGATAGATAGATAGATCGATAGATAGATAGATAGATAGATAGATAGATAGATAGATAGATAGATAGATAGATATAGATAGATAGATAGATAGCTAGATAGATAGATAGATAGATAGATAGATAGATAGATAGATAGATAGATAGATAGATAGATAGATAGATAGATAGATAGATAGATAGATAGATAGATAGATAGATAGATAGATAGATAGATAGATAGATAGATAGATAGATAGATAGATAGATAGATAGATAGATAGATAGATAGATAGATAGATAGATAGATAGATAGATAGATAGATAGATAGATAGATAGATAGATAGATAGAATAGATAGATAGATAGATAGATAGATAGATAGATAGATAGATAGATAGATAGATAGATAGATAGATAGATAGATAGATAGATAGATAGATAGATAGATAGATAGATAGATAGATAGATAGATAGATAGATAGATAGATAGATAGATAGATAGATAGATAGATAGATAGATAGATAGATAGATAGATAGATAGATAGATAGATAGATAGATAGATAGATAGATAGATAGATAGATAGATAGATAGATAGATAGATAGATAAATGCTTCTCTCTTACTGTCAGCTATCAAATAGAGACAGTAAGGATGCTTGTTGTACAAAAGTAATCAGTCGAGCCCGAGAGTAAGACTGGTAACAACCAGAGTGTAAGGGAGCGATGAAGGGATAGATGGGAAAACAGCATGTGTGGATGGTGGTGTGGATAGGCGAGTGTGTCCTGGATAGATGGGTGGGTAGATGAATGGATGGAATGGTGGATGACTGTATTAGTTGATGAATGGAATGGTAGATGGATGGATGGGTGGGTAGATGAATGGATGGAATGATGGATGACTGTATTAGTGGATGAATGGTATCGTAGATGGATGGATTGATCGATCAAATATGAGATGAGGGTAAAAACATGAGTCTAGTAACACAGTGCTTCTCTCTTACTGTCCGCTATAAAATAGAGACAGTAAGGGTGATTTTTATACAAAGTATTGGTAGAGCCCAAGTGTAAGGCTGGTAACAGCCAGAATGGAAGGAAGTGGTAAAAAATAGCATTAAGTGGATGGTGAGACAAATGGTGTGGGTAGATGAATGGGCGGGACGATGGTTACGTTCGTAGATGGATGCAATGGTAGATGGATGGATGGATCTGCCTATATGTGTGCTGATAAATTGAAATAGGTTTGTTGCTTTGTTATAGTATCCAGAAGCCATGAGTTGTTAATCCTTAGGCTCGGTATTATGGATATCGCAACCCTTCGGCCTTGATTCCATTTTAAATACCGTAAGGCTAGGAGAAATGTGGCTTTTTGGCCTACTCCCGGACCACATGGAGTTCGTCACCCGCTCACCGCGCAATCCGGTTTAGCCAACTACGCTAGAGAGCCGGGCATTTAAACAGGTCCAAACAAGGGTCTCATACTGTGATGCTTCTCTCTTACTGTCATCAAGCAAGTAAAGACAGTAAGGGTGATTGTTTTTTAAAAGTATCAATCGAGCCCACGCGCAACAACATCGTGTTGCCTGAGATACCTGCTGAGTAGGTAGCCGAGATTAGTGATGGATTGTACATCGGGTATGTGTGCAAAGAAACGTGGGGAGCGATGAATGGATGGACACATCGAATAATCTACAAGGAGCACGACTCCTAGCTGACAGTTTATCAGTGCTAACTAAGCCGCCGTCTATTGAAACACGGGACTCAGCGATACACGTAAGGTGTATGGCCTAAGCGTGACCGGGCAGTGTTACCGCCATTACAATGCGCGTTACACCTTTACTAACGGCTCAAACAAATACTGCATGGAATGTCTACTACACAAGGAAAATTAATTCTATACTATCTAGTCGAAACATTAAATAGAAACACAGCCTATCATAGATACTAAACACAAAGATCCTATTCCAACTAACCGTCACTAAACATAATTTTATCTAGTCAAAACGTTCCCTCTTGTCTCGTTCCGTCTCAGTAAACGACTCTCCCCTCAACCAGCTCGGACAAAGCTTTTTGTCTCCGGGGCCTGAGTTCACGGCTCGACACGCAGTAATCCGTGTTACTTGTGTGAACTAGGCTTGGAACATTAACTGGGCCCAGTTTATTCCGTGGTCAAGCTGCCCCCTCTTATACTGAGTTGTACTTAAGGTCAACTCGTTCATACGTGATTATTCACTATCATCAGTTTCGCCCTTCCCATAGCCGAACTGGCCTCTGACAATAAATAAAGACCAAATATGACATCGTATTTTATAAACATTGGTCCTCATAAACTACTCTTCCTTCCTCATATTTGGATATGTGCGTGCGTTATCCATCAAGATGATTATGACAACTCTTTTTTTTTATCAAGTATGAGTACGAAGATGACTGATGAGGCCGATGAGGGTCCGAAAAGTTCTTGGACAGTGAGGACAGGAAATGAGTTGTGCCAGGGAGGGGATCTCCTGCAGTCTCCTTTCTGTCTATCCTTTTCTTAATCAGTCTTGATGTTATGTTTGCTTCACATGTAGCCGCACCCTTGTGTAGAGCTGCACGCGTTCATTTTGGTTTTGAGAGGCAGCCTCCCAGTTGGTGTCATATTTGGATATATCCGCAAGGCAACTGTGTGAAACTTTAGAGTTTCCTTTCTTAGAAAAGATACCAGACAAGGCTAACGGGCCACTTCTGTCCGGTTTCAGTCAGGAGTGAAGTTTACTATTCTCTCTCTCTCTAACCCCCTCCCGGACCCCCCCCCCCCCCTCCCCCCCCACCCCGGCAGTGACTACAATACTGGTTATATGACAGTAGACACTATCTTCTCTATCGAATGCTAAATTACCCCATATCCTTAACTAGTCAAAGTTAGTTGCATTTCCTTTACATGACTTTGCAGAACCAACCCCAGCAATTTTTTGCTGTTGTGATTTTTCCAGGCAAATTTACGACCAGTAGTTTGCCATTGCCTTTTTGAGGTCAGCTTTGCGATACAACTGTCGAAACTAACGCAAGGCCTGCAGCTGGGATTGAACCCGGCACCACGGCATTACGAAGCTCATTCTCAACGCCTAAGCCACAGAGCTGACAGCCACTATAATTAAAAATTACAAACTGGTGGCATTCATTCAAAAAATTACAATAATTTAAACAAATGTGAAGGATTACTTCAAATTTCAAATTCTTTTTCTTTTTAGCGTTCACCAGCTGTCAACTTCTGGGTAAGGTTCTGGTTTTTTTTCCCCATCTCTGGACTGTTTTGTTCCAAAACCTGGGTTTCACCCGACTCCGTTTTAAAGACATAGCTTATATCAATGCCAAATGTGGACACTTACATCCTCCAATGAACGTAAAATTGTGACAACCGAGATGGCATGCCTTAGAAGAGCTGCAGGTGTTTCAAGGAAAGACAGAATACGAAATCATGAAATCAGACGAATGCTAGGAATAAAACTAGTCTTACAGGTCATTAAAGAACAACAAATGAAGTGGTTTGGACACCTAACAAGAATTCTCTAGTACTATCTGCCACAGTGAGCCAAACTAAAACGTTACAACGGGTATAGAGTGAGTGGAAGACCCCGGAAAAATATGGAGAGATGGCATTAAAACCCGCCTTACAGAAATGAACATCAGTCTCAATAGTGCTCTTGACAAAGCTCATCAACGAACATTACATATCCCCCCGACACTTCGTTGATGTACAAGGTGGAAGAGAAGAAGAAGAATAAGAAGAAGCTTATTGATTTCCAGACTGTTGGTTCCTTGCATCTCAGACAGATACACTCCGACTTCGAAGAATGCCTACAATTAGTCGATTCCTACAAGATGCTTGTTTGGAAGGTAGTGGGTCCATTCATGTTTGCTCCACAGTGGTGCCCGGGAATCTGACTGACTGACTGACGGACTTTCTACCCCACCAGGACATCACACAAGCGATAAACAGCCGATGACACAATGTGCCACCATGTGGGTGAGGATCACCATGGAGAGGACCCAGAAACCGCGTTCAGCCCTTAGACCATATTTATGGCTGGGCTATATTGCGGCCCCTGGCAAGAGCCAGAGTAGGGCTTCAAATAACAAAAAATATCATCCTAAAAAAGGACAAGAAGTTATGGCTAAGCCCCGGAATTCACAAGGAGAGGTATAAATACTTTTTGACACCATTACTTCAAACAGTCACGAAAGTTTAGATGTTAACTGACAGCATTACTTCAGTTAAATACCAAATTGTAAATACTAAATTGCGGTGTCACTTCTCATAATCAATCACTGTTTGTGGAGTCACCTTTATTTTTGTTCCGGGACACGCAGGCTCGATGGGAATGAAAGAGCTGATATGTTGGCTGGATCCGCTATCACTACCGACGGTCAGTTTATGGATCATGCTGATATTATTCATTTCCCCAGAGAAATGGGAAGGATAGAGGACTTTGGGGGCAGTGAATCCACATCACTCGCCAGAATGGCAGACTTGGGAATTAAGATCGGCATAGCCAAAAACGAGACGCACACCAGAAGACTTGTTAATCAACATAGAACTGGTACTATTAGCCATCGGACGTTGGGGTTCATACTGAGGGGAGGATCTGAGCACCTATGGACATATCCGGAGTGCATTGATGATAACCCAACTAGCTATCTAAATAACTAACTAACTAACTAACTAGCTAACTAACTAACTCACGTTTAAAAGCAAAAGAACCATAACTTTAGCCAGTCATTACAGATGGAATGATTATTGGCAGAATTTATTCATCCAGTCTGGATCCTCAAAACAGTGACAGTCCGATCAAAATAATAATATATTTTAACCACCACGAATTATTGCTGCTGCGAATTCCGGTGGTAGCTCCCACGTCGGCAGAGACCGATCCCTCTCGTCCTGACCGTGCATGCGAATAATGTCTTTGATCCATTTCACCTGGTGCTCAATGTTTGTAAGAAGAGATGGGTAGTAGGGCGTGAAACAAGTAGTGGGAACAGACACAATCCCAAGCAGGAAATAATATCCTTAAAAATAAATACAGAAAATATAGTCATATTGTCGAGGAAAGAGAATCGAGGTAATTAAAGGGAAATTATAAAGGACATTTCGGTATCATGGATTGTGACAAAATATTCGGCTCTCCCTTCAACTACCGCCGGTAGACAACAGTAGACGGCCAGTTAGTCGGAGTTCTGTCCCCTGGCTGCAGTGCAATTACGGACTGGAGAAGGCACGAATCAGACAACAAAGTGAGGTCGACATGCCTGGCAGACCCCGCGCTGCGACTCAAATTAGCGACTGCGTTTAATTACCGCTTCTAGCGACGCATTACGGAGTGGATTAGAGGGAACGATACAAGTGACATAATTACTGTGTGTTGGCGATAGACAGCGTGCAGTGCCCTACTGTCATCATACGGTTAGGGTTTGGGTTATGGTTTGGGTTAGGGTTTGGGTTAGGGTTTGGGTTAGGGTTTGGGTTAGGATTAGGGGTAGGGTTTGGGTTAGGTTTAGGGTTAGGGTTTGGGTTGATACTTTGTTTGTGCGAAGACGAGATGCGGCGACACTAACCGTAACCCTAACCCACACCCTAACCCTAAACCTAACCTTAACCCTAACCCAAACCCTAACCCAAACCCTAACCGTATGATTATAGCAGGACAGTGCACGCTGTCTATCGCCAACACACGGTAATTATGTCATTAGTTTCGTTTCCTCCTGTCCAGTCCGTAATAGCACTGCAGCCAGGGGACAGAACTCCGACTAACCGGCCGTGTACTGTTGTCTACCGGCCGTAGTTGAAAGGAGAGCTAAATATTCTTTACAATACAGGTTTTCATGATTGACCGCTTGCGCCAATAGTGAGCTGCAGTTCTGGTGATGGACCTGTAGTGTTGGCACATCTGACGTCTGCCTTATGCATTTTTACTTAGCATGTGAAAACATCAGAATTTTGCAGCAACTGAATAGTTTTCACATATGAATGACGTTTTGTGTTATTTTCCACTGACACAAGAACGAAGTACATAACGCCCCACTCCAGATGTTTCCGTGGGCCCTAATATAACCTAAGGACTGAACGAGGATTTTAGGACCTCTCCGCGTATGATCCTATCCGAATGGTAGCACTTTGTGTCACCGGATTTTTGTTGCTCAGTGGGATGTCCTGGTGGGGTAGAAAGTCAGAAACGGAGCAGTTATTATGCAACCCGTCTGAGGTGACGAGGTAACCTATCTTATGATTGATTGACGGTACATGACGTAGGAGGCTGTTGACAAAAGAGATGACTAATGCCACGCAGCATAGACTTATATGAGGAATCTTTCAGGGGAACAAGAGCATGGAAGCCAACCCCCCCCCCCCCCCCCCCCACTCCCACCCCAATAATTGGGGGCCAATGTTAACCGTGGAAAGGGGTGGGGGGTGGGGGGGGGGGGTTATCCACTACAAAACTGATTTAAACCTCACACTTTTAGGCCGACAGTTGAGCGTCTGTCTAGCCACTGCACTACCTCGGGTCTCCTAATCTATTGTTTTTCTTTACCTAATGCCTTAGAGCGTTGCAGTCACGGCTAACGATCGGTTACAGGGATAATGCGGGCTCGTTAGCATGTTGAATGGTAATATTATTGTGTTTCAGCTTGTTGTGAGTTCTAGCTATCTATTTTCTTTTTGTCTTCCTCTGCTTCCTAATGTTTCGGTTCTCATTAAGCATACTCTCGCAACAGGTGATGTTTGGTTCATTCTGACCAGTTGGTCATACAATTTCTGTCTTTGTTATTTAATAAATATAATTGTATGTGTTGTTAAAACCGTTCTAACGGTGTCTTCCATTTAGTTATGGTATCTTCTTGTTAAGTATTCCGCTTTTCTAACACATCATATTTCACACACATGTTCTTTTTCTTTTGTTATTGCCAGGTTTGAAATTTATAACACAAATAGCTAAAAAGAACTGGGTTTACGAATTTGTCTTTTAGTTTCCATTGGTTTTACTAGGTGTTTCAGTATTGGGGAAAGTTGAAAGGTATCACTTTTCGCTTGCTGGATTCTGGGCTTGACCTCTCTGTCTAGTATGGCGTGAAAATGCTTCCAAGAAGTTTAAATTTGCACACTTGTGTTCGTGACTTATCATCAGAATTTTAATCCCACTTAATAGAAATTACAAATGTAATATTTTCAACTGTGTAATTTCTCCTTCCTAACCTGCATATTGTCCATTAAGTGTTCGAAAGACCAAGATGGAGTCTCTTACCATAAAATTCATAGGTTGCAGGACCTCCCTTGTCGTTATAACACAGCGCAGACGGTCCACTATTTCTCCCCACACAAATAGTACCGTATAAGTTGTAACTGGAATAGGGATACTGGCTACTGCAGGTACTCATAGGCATAATGAGTTCTGTTACTTTTTTCAACACACCTGTTAGGACAGTGCCAGAATCATTAAACAATTATTTTTTTTAACAAAGCCATATGAAACATTGCAAAGAAACCATGTCATTAAAAAAAAAAAAAAAAACGTTATCGACCTATTTTATCACAGTCGTTTTATTTGCAAGACTGGTATTCTCATTCGTACCTAGCGTGTTAGGTATAATGACAGCAACTGATAATTTTATGTAACGTTATCAGTTGATAATTTTATACAATGACAGCAGTTGATAATTTTATGTAACATTATCAGTTGATAATTTTATATAATGCTATCAGTTGATAATTTTATATAATGCTATCAGTTGATAATTTTATATAATGCTATCAGTTGAAAATTTATACAATGGCAGCAGTTGAAAATTTTATACAATGACAGCAGCTAATAATTTTATATAAGGCCATCAGTTGATAATTTTGTACAGTGACAGCTTTTGATAATTATCTATGATGACAGCAACTGATAACTTTATTTAGGGAAAGAAGCTGGTAATTTTATATAATGGCAGCATTTGATAATTTTTTTTAGTAAAAGCTTTTAGTAATTTTATATAATGGCAGCATTTGATAACTTTATACAGTGAAAGCAGTCGAAAATTTTATTTAATGACAGTGTTTCATAACTTTATTTAGTGAAAATGTTGGTAACTATATACAATGACAGCATTTGCTAATTTTATTCAGTGATGGCAGTTATTAATTATCTATGTTGACAGCAATTGGTAATTTTACTTAGTCAAAGCAGTTAAAAATTATCTATGATGATAGAACTGATAACTTTATTTAGCGAAAGCAGTTGATAATTTTATATATTGGCAGCATTTGATATTTTTTTAGGGAAATCAATTGCTAATTTTATATAATGACATCATCTGATAATTTTTTTTAGTGGAAACAGTTGACAGTTTTATTACATTGTTATTGTATTATGTAACGTTGTATGTGTTATGTTATGTTTATAGTTTTATGTCACATGATGTATATACAAGTAATGTTATTTAAAACTAGTCACGAAGTCAGACCCTGTCTTCACCCATTGACACACTAGGTCAGTTTTGACTGGTCTTAGGTCAGGCTCGTGAACTTTGGGTAAGGTTACAGGGGTGTACCGGTTTACTGTTTGCTCGAAAATCTTTCTGCGTTGTCTTTTATTTACGTTTTCATTCCGAGAAACAGAATCCGTCGGACCTAGGTTGCAGCACTCTTGTAGGGAAGTTTGTGTTATAGCCAGCTCTGCTTGTTGTGGGGCCGTTAAAAGTACTAACATCGCGTTAAAAAAAAAACCAAGCGACACCATCAACCGGTGAAGAGAACGGAAAAAGTTTTTCAAACAAATCAGTAAACCGGGACACACTTGTAACATTTAGCAAAGTTGACTAGCCTGAGGAAGTGTGAATGACAAGTGACCTTGTGTGTAAGTGGGCAGAACTGGACCTGGAAACGTGACAAGAACCTGTTATTTATATACTAAGCATATAATGAAAGCATTTAAAACTTTTATAAGAGACTGCCTGAATCTTAGTGTTACATCATCGCAGTTGATTCCACGGCAAATTGGACACGTGAAAGCATAGTGTTGAAAACGGCATTAGTAACTTTACATTTAAACTATAATTTTCTTATTATTTTGTTATCACACTCACCTCACTGCACATCGGGCATTGCCATTCGTGTTCAGTCCTTTGATGCAGCTGCTATTCTAAAGTACCTCTACTGACTGTTCTATACAAAGGTAACTTCAATGTCTATTATCTTTACCTTGAAGACAACACAGAGCTGCTTTTCCTACAGGTCACATAATCGAGCCAGCGTCAGAGACTCGTCACTATCTACATACAAGTTTAGTCCGCATTTCAGGATTTGTGGTTTAGGTTGCACGTATGCTTCGTAATTCCCAAATACACGTTTCGATTCTCCATGGAGGCCGTTTTGCAGCGTATATCTTTGCGTTGATTTCGACAACGCCATTAAGCATTGACCAGTGCCAAACTACTCAGAAGTAAATTTGCCTGCAATGGCAAACTACTGAAAGTTAAATTTGCCTAGTAAAAGCAAACAGTCAAACAAGCTAGGGCTGATTCTACAACGTCATGTAAAGATACGAAATTACCTTGATCCTCACACCTCATGCGGCGTCCGTGGCTAAGGCGTTGCGAGTCTGACTCGTAATCCAACGTACCGCGATCGAAACCCACTGCGGGCTGCGTGGATTTTTATCCTGGTATGGGACGTCGCAGGTCGACCCAGCCTTAAATGGGTACCAGTATGGGCTGTCCTGTGAAAGTAAAGACGGCCGGCGTAATGCTGACCACATTACCCACCGAGTGCCGAGATACGTCTGTAAAAATATTAGTGCTCTTCCCATATGCCCGATGCGCCTAAGAGCGTGTAAAGGGATCTTTACTTTTTTTTTTTTTAACTACACCTCAGAATAGTCACCCCCACCCCATCACTCCCGTCCGCAAACGTTTCTTTTTACACAGATGTCTCTGCTCCTGCCCCACATAATTCCTTGCTGTATTACATCTTAGTGCTCTGTTTAGTACCATAGTCCATTCAGAAATTAATGAACACGAAATAGATTTTAATATTTTGGAAGAGACCGATAGTAATAAAATTTTGTATGCTAACTCTAATCATCGATGACTTTACGGAAACATGCTTTGTTTCACTAAAGCAGAATATCAGTTGTAGTTGGTTTTTCTTCTGTACTGTATACAAATATATTATGAAACTGTCTTGGTAGAGTTTTGGAAGGTTTACATTCATTAGTTTTAGGAAGCAGTGCTAATAAGTAGATTGTTAGAGGTTAAACATTGGGTCCAAAATATATATATATATATATATATATATATATATATATATATATATATATATATATATATATATATATATATATATATATATATATATATATATACTTTCACGATTTACTTTTGCAGAGTCATACTGCCAGTGAGCCCAAAATAAGACATCGTTTAACTCTTTGAGTCCCAAGGAAAGCATCATACGTTTATAGGTTCCTACCTAGAAGCCTAATGAACGCAGGATGCGCCGATTTTACGTCTCTCTTGACTACCCCTTGGGCTTCTGATGCTAAACCCTCTGGGACTCAAAGAGTTAAGGTTGTTTAGTTAAAGGCGTATCCACAAAGTTTTGCAGAGTTATTGTGGAATGTAGCTGACCTATCAGAACTGACTATGGCATCAATTTCATAATGAGTTTGACGTGCACATTTATAACCATGCAGAAGGTTACTGTTATACTGTACCAGCATTTCTGCCAGGAATCTAAGATGTGTTATTTATATTGCGATATTCATGACCGAGGGAAACGAAAAGAACCAGCGCTTGGTCTGGATAGAGTATCCTTTATTGTGAAGATATGCATCCTAAACAAACAAAAAATTAACTTGAACTTGAAGTTAGCATATTTACTGTAAAATATAAAAACTTCACATTACTCAATTACAATGGTCCGAAAAGATTACCGGAATTGACTAATTAGTCAACCCTGAGCATCTACGGACGAAAGAGTAGCACTGTTGTTTTTTTTTTTTTTTTTTTTTTTGTCATGGATATTCATAGACTGCATGCAAAAAAATCATTTTGATTAAAAAGGAAGTTTTCGATACAACAAATTGCAAACGTGTACACGAATTACTGAATAGACTATAGAAAGGCCTGGGGGAAATGATGACCATAAACATAGGATGAATTCAAGAATGGTGAAGAAATAAGAGAAATGTTTTGGCAGGTACTGGTAATAACAGTTATGAGACAAAGAAAATGGCGGCATACTGGATTCATCTTGACACGGAACGATCAGTGAATCACTAAACAGGCACTAAAACGGGAAATAATAGGACTGTGGAAACGAGGATGTCCTAAAGAAACCCTAAACCAGCATTGATGAGAGAAGCCAAAGGTGACGGAAAGCTCATTATATTAAAGGGTTTGCAAGATGAGAGAAGCCAAAGGTGACGGAAAGCTCATGATATTAAAGGGTTTGCAAGATGAGAGAAGCCAAAGGTGACGAAAAGCTCATGGTATCAAAGGGTTTGCAAGATAAGAGAAGCCAAAGGCGACGGAAAGCTCATGATATCAAAGGGCTTGCAAGACAAGAGAAGCCAAAGGTGACGGAAAGCTCATGGTATCAAAGGGTTTGCAAGATGAGAGAAGCCAAAGGTGACGGATGGCCCATGATATCAAGGGGTTTGCAAGATGAGAGAAGCAAAAGGTGACGGAAAGCTCATGATATCAAATGGTTTGCAAGATGAGAGAAGCCAAAGGTGACAGAAAGCTCATGATATCAAAGGGTTTGCAAGATAAGAGAAGCCAAAGGCGACGGAAAGCTCATGATATCAAAGGGCTTGCAAGACAAGAGAAGCCAAAGGTGACGGAAAGCTCATGGTTTCAAAGGGTTTGCGAAATGAGAGAAGTCAAAGACGACGAAAATCCCATGATATCAAAGGGTTTGCAAGATGAGAGAAGCAAAAAGTGACGGAAAGCTCATGATATCAAAGGGTTTGCAAGATGAGAGAAGCCAAAGGTGACGGATGTCCCATGATATCAAAGGATTTGCAAACGTGTACACGAATTACTGAATAGACTATAGAAAGGCCTGGGGGAAATGATGACCATAAACATAGGATGAATTCAAGAATGGTGAAGAAATAAGAGAAATGTTTTGGCAGGTACTGGTAATAACAGTTATGAGACAAAGAAAATGGCGGCATACTGGATTCATCTTGACACGGAACGATCAGTGAATCACTAAACAGGCACTAAAACGGGAAATAATAGGACTGTGGAAACGAGGATGTCCTAAAGAAACCCTAAACCAGCATTGATGAGAGAAGCCAAAGGTGACGGAAAGCTCATTATATTAAAGGGTTTGCAAGATGAGAGAAGCCAAAGGTGACGGAAAGCTCATGATATTAAAGGGTTTGCAAGATGAGAGAAGCCAAAGGTGACGAAAAGCTCATGGTATCAAAGGGTTTGCAAGATAAGAGAAGCCAAAGGCGACGGAAAAGCTCATGATATCAAAGGGCTTGCAAGACAAGAGAAAGCCAAAGGTGACGGAAAGCTCATGGTATCAAAAGGGTTTGCAAGATGAGAGAAGCCAAAGGTGACGGATGGCCCATGATATCAAGGGGTTTGCAAGATGAGAGAAGCAAAAGGTGACGGAAAGCTCATGATATCAAATGGTTTGCAAGATGAGAGAAGCCAAAGGTGACAGAAAGCTCATGATATCAAAGGGTTTGCAAGATAAGAGAAGCCAAAGGCGACGGAAAGCTCATGATATCAAAGGGCTTGCAAGACAAGAGAAGCCAAAGGTGACGGAAAGCTCATGGTTTCAAAGGGTTTGCGAAATGAGAGAAGTCAAAGACGACGAAAATCCCATGATATCAAAGGGTTTGCAAGATGAGAGAAGCAAAAAGTGACGGAAAGCTCATGATATCAAAGGGTTTGCAAGATGAGAGAAGCCAAAGGTGACGGATGTCCCATGATATCAAAGGATTTGCAAAATGAGAGAAGCTAAAGGTGACAGATGGCCCATTATATCAATGGGTTTGCAAGATAATAGAAGATAACGGTGACGGATGACCCGTGATATCAAAGGGTTTGCAAGATTAGAGAAGCCTAAGGATACGGATGGCCCATGATATCAAAGGGTTTGTAAGATGAGAGAAGCCAAAGGTGACGGAAAGCTTATCATATCAAAGGTTTGTAAGATGAGAGAAGCCTAAGGATACGGATGGCCCATGATTTCAAAGAGTTTGCAAGATGAGAGAAGCGAAAGGTGACGGATGGCCCATGATATCAAAGGGTTTGTAAGATGAGAGAAGCCAAAGGTGACGAAAAGCTCATGGTATCAAAGGGTTTGCAAGATGAGAGAAGCCAAAGGTGACGGATGGCCCATGATATCAAGGGGTTTGCAAGATGAGAGAAGCAAAAGGTGACGGAAAGCTCATGATATCAAATGGTTTGCAAGATGAGAGAAGCCAAAGGTGACAGAAAGCTCATGATATCAAAGGGTTTGCAAGATAAGAGAAGCCAAAGGTGACGGATGGCCGATGATATAAAAGGGTTAGCAAGATGATAGAAGCAAATGTGACGGAAAGCAAATGATGTCAAAGGGTTTGCAAAGATGATAGAAGCCAAAGGTGACGGAAAGCTCATGATATCAAAGGGTTTCTAAAGATGATAGAATCAAATGTGACGGACAGCTTATGGTATCAAAGGGATTGCAAAGATGATAGAAGCCAAAGGTGACCGTAAGCTCATGATATCAAAGGGTTTGCAAGATGAGAAAAGCCAAAGGTGATTGATGGCCCATGATATCATAGGGTTTGCAAGATGAGAGAAGCCAAAGGTGATGAATGGTCTATAATATCAATGGGTTTGCAAGATGAGAGAAGCCAAAGTTGTCGGATAGTCCCTGATTTCAAAGGGTTTACACGATGAGAGAAGCCAAAGGTAACAGGTGGCCCATTATATCAATGGGTTTGCAAGATGAGAGAAGCCAAAGGTGACGGATGGCCCATTATATCAATGGGTTTGCAAGATAATAGAAGATAACGGTGACGGATGACCCGTGATATCAAAGGGTTTGCAAGATTAGAGAAGCCTAAGGATACGGATGGCCCATGATATCAAAGGGTTTGTAAGATGAGAGAAGCCAAAGGTGACGGAAAGCTTATCATATCAAAGGTTTGTAAGATGAGAGAAGCCTAAGGATACGGATGGCCCATGATTTCAAAGAGTTTGCAAGATGAGAGAAGCGAAAGGTGACGGATGGCCCATGATATCAAAGGGTTTGTAAGATGAGAGAAGCCAAAGGTGACGGATGGCCGATGATATAAAAGGGTTAGCAAGATGATAGAAGCACATGTGACGGAAAGAAAATGATGTCAAAGGGTTTGCAAAGATGATAGAAGCCAAAGGTGACGAAAAGCTCATGATATCAAAGGGTTTCTAAAGATGATAGAATCAAATGTGACGGACAGCTTATGGTATCAAAGGGTTTGCAAAGATGATAGAAGCTAAAGGTGACCGTAAGCTCATGATATCAAAGGGTTTGCAAGATGAGAAAAGCCAAAGGTGATTGATGGCCCATGATATCATAGGGTTTGCAAGATGAGAGAAGCCAAAGGTGATGAATGGTCTATAATATCAATGGGTTTGCAAGATGAGAGAAGCCAAAGTTGTCGGATAGTCCCTGATTTCAAAGGGTTTACACGATGAGAGAAGCCAAAGGTAACAGGTGGCCCATTATATCAATGGGTTTGCAAGATGAGAGAAGCCAAAGGTGACGGATGGCCCATTATATCAATGGGTTTGCAAGATAATAGAAGATAACGGTGACGGATGACCCGTGATATCAAAGGGTTTGCAAGATTAGAGAAGCCTAAGGATACGGATGGCCCATGATATCAAAGGGTTTGTTAGATGAGAGAAGCCAAAGGTGACGGAAAGCTTATCATAACAAAGGTTTGTATGATGAGAGAAGCCTAAGGATACGGATGGCCCATGATTTCAAAGAGTTTGCAAGATGAGAGAAGCGAAAGGTGACGGATGGCCCATGATATCAAAGGGTTTGTAAGATGAGAGAAGCCAAAGGCGACGGATGGCCCATGATATCAAAGGGTTTGCAAGATGAGAGAAGCCTAAGGTGATGGATGGCCGATGATATAAAAGGGTTAGCAAGATGATAGAAGCAAATGTGACGGAAAGAAAATGATGTCAAAGGGTTTGCAAAGATGATAGAAGCCAAAGGTGACGAAAAGCTCATGATATCAAAGGGTTTCTAAAGATGATAGAATCAAATGTGACGGACAGCTTATGGTATCAAAGGGTTTGCAAAGATGATAGAAGCCAAAGGTGACCGTAAGCTCATGATATCAAAGGGTTTGCAAGATGAGAAAAGCCAAAGGTGATTAATGGCCCATGATATCATAGGGTTTGCAAGATGAGAGAAGCCAAAGGTGATGAATGGTCTATAATATCAATGGGTTTGCAAGATGAGAGAAGCCAAAGTTGTCGGATAGTCCCTGATTTCAAAGGGTTTACACGATGAGAGAAGCCAAAGGTAACAGGTGGCCCATTATATCAATGGGTTTGCAAGATGAGAGAAGCCAAAGGGGACGGATGGGCCATGATTTCAAGGATTTTGCAAAATGAGAGAAGCCAAAGGTGACGGATGGCTCATGATATCAAGGGGTTTGCAAGATGATAGAAGCCAAAGGTGACAGATGGCCCATGATATCAAGGGGTTTGCAAGATGATAGAAGCCAAAGGTGACAGATGGCCCATGATATCAAGGGGTTCGCAAGATGAGAGAAGCAAAAGGTGACGGATGGTCCATGATTTCAATGGGTTTGCACGGATTAAATGAAATTAAAACATAGACTGAGCGTGACAAAAACTGATGATGATGACGACGACACTGACGATGATGATGATTATTTGAATGATGGTGACGACGAAGACAAATATGGTGATGACGACGTCGACGATGATGACGACGACGATAATGATGATGACGACAACGATAATGATGATAATTTTGATAACGACGGCGATGAAGATTACGATGATAATAATGATGACGACGAAGATGATGGTGGCGACAACGACGAAAACGAGGATGATGAAGATGACTACGATAATGGTGATGATGAAGACGATAACAGTGATGATGATAATGTTGATGATGACAAAAATGGTAATAGTTTGGATGTCGACGATGATGACAATGACGACAACGATAACGATGATGGTGAAGATGACGACATAGATGACGATGATGATAAAGACGACGATATTTAAACGACGACGATGATAATGATCAACATACCAACACTGTCATAGCCCCAGCCGGCGATAGTCACCGGGGTATTACTATTAGGCTCGAATATCGTATTCAGACAAACCGGCTTCACCTTATCACTGAACCGAATCCCTGTATCATTCCTGGACCGAACACTGATCAAAACTAGGTTGTTTTCCTTCGTGTATTCTGCAAATTATGAGTGCGAAAGAACAAGTAGTCTTAAAACATAAATTATTGTTTAGACGTACAGGGGTGCCTTGGAATTCAATCATAATATGTTCCGAGACGACGTTCGAGTTGCAGATCGTCCGAGTTGCAAAGCATTTTTTTCCCATTTACAATTTGGAATATAAATTATTCTGTTGAACGGTCCAACAATTCCAGTTTTTAAAAGGCAGTACCACATGTACAGTAATCTGTAAATATAGTGACACGTGAAAATAATATTCGAATGCAAACATAAACAAAATATTTAAAAAAAAGAAATAAGAACGCATTGACTGTCTCTCCATCTCAAAGTCCATGCCGTATGCTGTTGGTAGTCATGTCTATCCACAACCTTCTGTCTCGTGTACTTTCAGTGAATTCTGATTCTGATACCTCTCCAGTTTTCTCCTTCTCCTTTACTGTCAATCAATCAAACATCATCGTGTCCAGAGGCACATTAGGCAGAGACAAACTGTCGCTACTCCATTCGATCCTAAGCCATCCTCTCTATTTCCAGTTTTGTCTTTCGCGTAGTCTTGAGTTCAGCCTCAAAGATTCGCCTCCAAGTGCTTCTGGACCTGCCTCTTTCTCGCTGTCCTTGTGCTCTCAATTGCCCTGCCTGTCGCGGCCATCTCTTTTTCTTCATTGTGAGGATGTGTTCAATCCATCTCCATCTTCGTTTTATGATTTCTTAATTTACATCTTCTAAGTCTGTCATTTGCTGTAATCTAAAATTGCTGATGTAATCTTCCATTGTTAACGCCAACAATCTTCTGGGATGTCTTCCTTCAAAACCTCTGAGCATGCTCTTTATCTTTCTGTCTATTTTCCAAATTTCTGCTCCATAGAGGAGAACTGCCCTAACTCATGATTTGTACATCCTGAGTTTAGTTTTAGTACTGTAGATGTTTAATCAAACCACTAAATTTCCATCCGAAGAGATATTGCTGCCCAGGTAAGTGAAGTCAGTTACTGTTTCCAAACCGATATTATCTATTACTATATATCTTTCCCTTTTGCGGTTTATCTGCAGCATTGATATTTGATTGACATTGATTCTGAACCCTATCTGTTTTGCTATTTGTGTGATATTTTGTTACTGCAGTTATTTACTTTGGTTGATGACATAAACATCATCTGCAAAGTCCAAACGTTCTATGTGTTCGAGAAGGTTCTACTAAAGGCCCGTCCGTGTGCTTGTTTGTGGCTGCTTTCTTCGTAACATTATTTATAACTATGAGAAACAAGAAAGGCGACAGAATGCACCCTTGTT
>CAJHNH020001744.1:52500-97500 GCA_905116865.2 Candidula unifasciata
GCGTGTTATAGAGTCGGCAAACCAAACTATCTCTTTATCTGCGCAGACAATGATTTGCGAAATTATTCATAATAGACACATGCTCTTTCTATTTTTTTAAAATTCTTTTTCATTTAGCCAAACTTAGTTACAGCAACGCGTGGCCAGGCACAACTAGTATATTAATATACTATCCAATATATATAAACTATAAAGCAACGTATACGAACTAATACAAAGGACACACACACACACACACACACACACACAAATAGGTAAATATGCCAGTAAAGAATTATGTTATGCTCAATTTATTAATACCATCACAGATGCTACTACTTTTAGACATTATTTTAAGCTTTTCTAAGTAAACTAAAAACCTATGAGACTGGATGCCAGAGAGAAACCGCCAGCTTAACAAGCCGAGAGCAAGTGAGATGCATTCCTATCAAATAGGCTATGGGCACAATCGATTGCACCAAATTAATTGAGAAGGAGAAGATCAAAAGGGGTTGGTTATCTTCTTAGAAAACATTCACAACGACTACGAATAGAGGCTGGGATACCTAAAAGGATCTGAGTTGAGATCTAAAGGCCGCCTTGGGAGAAGATCTAAATACGGAGTGCGGCTGATTGTCCTTGGGACGGTGTGTACCTATACAATGTATCAACATTGAGTTGAAATACTGATGAAAGACTGTCGGTGTTAGCACATCTGACCGCTGCCTTATGCCTTAATTTTGAATGTTCGCGATTCAAGATTTTGTTAGGACTGACATGTTTTTAGCTTGTTTTCAAATGAGACAGTAAAGGACATTGTGTGTGATAGCAGCATCGCCTGGTTCTAGGACGGCAGAGATCTCATTAGAAAATCAGCAATATTGACATCATACCAACTCCACAATGGATAAGCAGGAACACAATTCTGGAACAAAGTTTAATCCGTGGTTCAAGCGGTGTAGTCTTCTGTCTACTGTCGCTATCAGTTGTCTCAAGGTAATTGTCATGGTCACAGCGCACGATCACAGCTCAGTTTATCATATTTACTTTAGTCAGCCAATCTTCTTCTTCTTCTTCGCGTTCACCAGTAGTAAACTCTGGCGGAAAGTTCTGCTTGTTCGTCTACTTTTGGACTGCAGTCCTGTTTCAGAACCTGAGTGTTGCGTGTGCATCCGTTATACAAATCTGACTCATTTGTATGCAGACTGTGAGTTCCTTGCCTCTCATGCACATGCACTCTGACTTTAAATGAAGCTCCCAATTAGTCGACTCTTACGACATGCTTTTGTGTAGACAGTGAGTCTTTTCTTGTTTTCCTTATAAGAGGGCCCCGGAACTCACACGAGAAAGTCAACCAATCAATTACCAGGTTTTTTATAAAAACTAGCTCTCTTTACGGCACGCATGAAGCCTTCCTCTCTGTAGCCCTGTCTGCTTTCATAGAAATTGCATCTTCAATGTCTTGTATCCACCTTCGCTGAGGTCGGCCTCTGTCTTGTTTTTGTTGTTGTTAAGAAACTGCACCATATATCACCGTTCTCTCTAGAGAACGCCTGACATGTCCAAAATAGGTCAGCTTTCGGGAGAGAATGCTGTTTATGAGCCAGTTCTCCATGATGTTCAGTTCAAGCAGGATGTTGACGTTTTTCTTATTGTTTCGTCCACGATATTCTAAGAGTTCTGTTGTTGGTGTTGTTGTAGCATTTCAGTTGAAAAAGCTTTAACTTTCTTCTTTAAAGACTGACCGAGAGTGCATGAATCACTCCCATAAGTTGCAATGGAAAACGAGAAAGATTCATAGCATCCGAATTTTATTAGTTTGTGAGTTAGTTACAACATAGAATATCCTTCATACATATGGCTGCCCTCATACTCACTGGCAATCTCCCTCTAACGCTTCAGTTTGCACAGTTCCCCAGCCACCCAGATTGTTTTCATTCTCAGTACATATAGGCAGAGTACAAATTTCATTGCGTTTAAAATATCTGGGGGTCCCCGTGGCGGAGCGGCTGGACGCTTGCCGCGGATCGGAAGTTCGTGGGTTCGCTCCCTGGTGGAGCCGGATTTTTTTCAAAAATGACCTTGGCCGGCGTGATGCTGACCACATCACCCATTTTGTTCCGATTGGTCTATAAAAATATATGTCTAGCCCTATACGCCCTATACGCCTAAAGGCGTGGAAAAGGGTCCTTTACTTATTTTTTACTTAAAATATCTAACTTCTTGGACAAACCTTGTCTGCGCTCCAGTTTCTTGCAGCCATACGAAGATAGTTTTCGTTCAGCTTGTTCCTGTCATAAAAGAAATATGTTAATGTGATTACAATCGACAAACCCGGCTCGCTAGCTCAGTTGGTCAAACCAGCTTTGCGGCGACCGGGTAACAAACTATTTGTGGTCCGAGTTCGCGCTCGGGGGAAGGTAGAAGAGCTACATATGTCCCAAATTTACGGTATCTATCATGGAATCAAGGCCGGGCTATAGTACCGATCAAAAGGGTTTACAACTCATGTTTTTTAAAAAATTTTTTAACTAAACAAAAAAATAATAATAATTATTATTATTATAGTCAACGTCACTGAATATTGGGCATTCCCACAGATTTCGTCCTCCGATGTAGCAGCCACTCCAAGTTGCTTCTATTGATTGTTTTCATGAGAAGTTGGTAATAAAGTCATGTCTTAGCCTCGAAGACGGCATAGACGTGCATCGCCAAATTTTACTGCCAGGTCACGTAATATTGATAACGTCAGAGATTCGTCATTATTCGTCAGCTCTGTCAGTACAACGTTAATATCTGCACCCACCATGCTTGTTCCAGCATCCAGGTGTGCAGATGCAGTTGATGCAGTGTAACTGTGACTTCCAAATGCTTTCCACCATTTCGGAGCGTAGACTAGATATTGCGATTTCTGAAGCATGTTCATGAAGTGTGATATGATTACTGCTTGTGTATTCGTTTGTTCTGCTGGTAGAAAGTCTTTAATATCATCAGTCCACATTCTTGGAGAGCAACCTCTTGTTTTCATATTAAATCTTTTAATGCGTAGCGCCTGTGTTGGTAACTCCTGTTATATAAGTTATGTGATTAATAACAGCTTTACGTTACATTAATGACATTTCCAAAGCTATCTTCACTTTTTGCTTGCATTTTGTAGTCAGCCTATGGATAAGGATTAGAGTTGGAGCCGGCCAGACAAATTGACAGGCAAGCAGACAGAAAGTGTTACAAACGGCGAGAGAGAGAGAGAGAGAGAGAGAGAGAGAGAGAGAGAGAGAGAGAGAGAGAGAGAGAGAGAGAGAGAGAGAGAGAGAGAGAAGAGAGAGCGAGCGAGAGAGAAAGAGACAGAGAGAGAGAGAGAGAGAGAGAGAGAGAGAGAGAGAGAGAGAGAGAGAGAGAGAGAGAGAGAGAGAGTATAAGGCAGGCAGAGATAATTTGTAGCAAAAGGAGAAGAAGCCGATAGTCTTAGTTTCAGCTTTATAGCAAACCGGTCTTCCCATAGTTGCTCCGCTCCTGTGCCAACGAAAAGCACAGGGAATGTTTATTACAGTCCCTTGTGGAAAGATTGACAGATTGCTGTCACAGCATATCTAGCATAAACTAGCATTAAAGCATACGGTAGCCATCCGAAGTGCTAACACAAACAGTCTGACATTAGAAATGCAGTTCATCACTGATGGTAACAGAAGTCACCAACAGATAAGCAGTTGCCCACGCGATAAATTGTAATCACAAACGGGAACCACCAACATTGCGCCAACAGGCATAGCGCCATTTTCTTTATATACAATTCGCACCACCAGAGTAAAAAAAAACATTCCAAATGAAATCTGCAACTCACAGTGTCATGCCATGCATTCAACGCAGAAGCTGGGCGACGAAACTATATCCAATCTAAAAATGGAGCAAAAATGCATCGGCCACTGTCCGGCAGAAGCAACAAATTTGCCTCGGCTCCAAACAGTGCCCCTGCCTAGCGTCCATTTTGACCGGAAGTCGTAAAATGCGACTAATTAGGAATTTGCTCAAATCGGATGTGTTGCGCCGAAAGACGCAAACAGGAACGAATTTAGGCAGTGTGAAAAATGCGAAGCTGCACAAGCCAGAAAGTTTCTGTGGGCGGCAAAATTTCGAAGGCAGCAAATTATGGCAATATTTGGAATCTTCTCGTGTCAAACGATCATGTAGCAGACCAAGTTGGGGAAAAATCAAACGCAAAAATTGTACCAGATAAACAAACAAAACCGAACTTAATAAAAGCTTTTAAAAGCCAAAAGAGGGTATAACAGAAAGTATTAGAAAAAGCTATCTACCCGCAAGTTGTCAATGCCGCGGCTAGTAACGAAGGCCGTCGTTATTATCAGCAATATGGTAGAAATCTGCCACATTCTACTAAAAGTAAATTCCATGTTGAAAACACAGTTAACGTCTTTTAGCTGTTTCTGTGTTATACAGTTTCAAATACTTCCCTCAACTGAAGCTTTGCGGTACGCCACATATACATTCGGGATAATCATGATTGTCATGATTCCTAGATGAAGACGTGGTGAACTCCGGTTGGTTGATGTGTACGAATAATTAATTGTCATAATTCTTAAATGAAGACGTGGTGAACTCCGATTAGTTGAGTCCTATTTCGATGGTAATACTATTTCATTGTATTGAAATAAATACAATCGAACTGTAAAGTTAATTTAAGATACGTGACGTTCAACTCTATACAACATGAGCCACAAAACATAGTCAATAAACACACACATAAACAATATTTGTTACCCTGAGGTGTAGAAAAAAATCTTCATTACCGACAAATGTAATCAAATAAAGAAGACGGAGATGTCTTGGCCATATTTTTACAATGACTCCTGACACTACAGGGACCAGAGAATACTTTTCACAATGTTCCGCTTTGTTATTCTCCCAGATTTAGAATATGGACTTGGAATGCTTAGCATATCAAAAAGTCAGCTGAAATTGCGAAAAGGCGACTCTCAAAACATCACAGCATCTAGTATGAGAATGGTGATAGAGTCTGTCATTGCAGCCTTCCATTGGCTTGGAAATCAGCTGCACATACAAGTGATTGTAACCGGCTCGCAGAGCATGCTGATAAAGACTGAGACATACATTATCCATTAAGAGTGGCAAACATCACTTCAGTTTCAGATTTAGTTAGCGTCATTTGGATATTATCTCAGTGATATACAGGTGTGATGGGAAACGAACAGGCAGCAGACTTGCTGCTTCTGCACCACTAGGTTAAATTGATGCATGGCAAGGTATATATTTTCAAGGTTCTTGGGGAGCGAGTGAATAGTACGGAAGCACATTAAGATCATCATAACCTAAGGAGAATGGCGCAACGCAAAATTGCCAAGGGGATCTGGCCGACATTCAACACTTACAGGCAAAGCGGACAAACTATCAGACTGATACTGGTACCATGGGAGTTAGAACTCTTCGCTGCCTGCTGGAGACGGGGACGGGGCGTTTATGGAGATGGCCCGAGTGCTTTGATGTCAGTTCTCTAAACTCAGCTGAACTCTTGAGACATTGGTAAGGACAGCACTTCGATAGGTGGCAGGTGGAAATACGAGACTTGCACGCTTTATGGTAACACGGAGAAGGACCGTAGAAATGAGGGAATGTGAAATGAAATGGTATAATACCATGTACAGACAAGCTGCAGACGTTTCCTGTGATGTACAAGAGACACACAGATTGTGTGCATGCGATACATCCTTGTATTGCCGACTATTTCAGATAGGCTAAAGGTGCTGCAGGCTAAGTTGTACCTCAGAGTAACTGCAAAGAAAGAACACCATTTGTATGAAGCTTTGGCTGCACGTAAGGGTCAGAGGCTTAAAGTTTATATGAGAAAAAACAGAGGGGGCCCTTAAAGTCGTATCAATATTATATATGTAATAAACAAACAGACAATATATTGATTGACACTCGTAGAAAGAAATAGAAAGATAGAAGGACTCACTAGACAATATAAAAATCTAAAGCAATAGTAACCGTGCCGGGAATTGAGAACCTGTCACATAGCGAGACGCACACGCCATTTGAAAGTGACGGGTTCGAACTTGAGTTTTACTTAGACACCCTTTTTACATATCTGGTTTATTTGTATGCAGACTGTGGATGGTTCCTGTCCTCTTAGGTAGATGTATTCATACATTTAATGAAGCAACCCCAAATAGTCGCCTCTTAGGACATGCTTGTTGTTTGTTCTCCAGTCAAAAGAAAGCCACGGAACCCACACGGAGCATATTAATAGTGGCTCCCCCCGTCTGGGTTCTGGGGCCCCATTGTGGGAAAAACAAGAATAGACCCACTGCCTCCCCAAAAGCATGTCGTAAGATTCGAATAATTGGGAAGCTTCCTTCGAAGTCGGAGTGCATCTGCCGGAGAGGCAAGGAACCAACAGTCTGTATTCAAGAGAATGAGATCTGTAAAACTAATGCACACGCAACACTTAGGTTCTGGAGCAGGACTGCAGTTCAGTATTGGACGAGCAACCAGAACTTTCCGCCAGAGTGTACAGCTGGTGAACGCGAAGAAGAAGAAGAAGAATAGTGGCTCAAGGCGTGTAACTGTTAAAGCAATGTTTCGCTGTTGTAAATTTGAACAAAAAGACACAAACAACAGATTGCATAATTTATTACCTGGCATATTTTGCTGTATCTCGTCAGGTGCATACTACAGTAATAACAGACAGTTATGTTTGATTGTTGTTGAATTTGTACTTCAGTTATGAAAAATTCCCTTATCTGCTTCTTTTATATAGTAAGCACTTGAAGAGATACAGCGAAATAAGGCAGGCAACAAACTGTTGCCATGCAGACAAAGCATATTCATCCCCACCCTATGCTACCAGTGCCAGACGTGGTCACACACACATATACAAAACATAAAAGAAAATTAGTAACCATGGAAATGAGGTGTCTGGGAAAGCGCTAGGAGTGACCAGAAGAGAGAAAATCAGGAATGAAGTCAGATAAGGTCGGCAGAGAACCAGTTCTAAATTACATACAAAGACAGCAAATCAAATGGTTTGCCCACTTGAAGAGAGTGCCTTCTGATGCTAGACAATACAAGGCATTTACCAAAAGAGGAGAGGGACGTAGAGCTAGAGGTAGACCAAGAACAAAATAGGAAGATAACATCAGAGAAACCTTACAGCACAACGATGTGTCTATGGTCGAAGTAGAAAGAAGAGCACGAAGCAGGACACTATATCTCCCTCGACACCCGAAGCGTTAAAATAGGACGTAAAGAAAAACAAACTGTGCATCTGTTATTTGTGTCTTCTTTGTTTAAGTATAGCTCTTAGGTTGCCATTTCGGTTTGGAAATTCAGGTGAGATTCATGAATCTCTCCCCCTGTGTTGTGCTAGCTCCAAGATAGAGTTCCCACTACACAGGGATCCAAGGAAGGGAGACGATTAGGAAAAGCGCCCCAGGTCAGGGTCCAGAGTTCGACAACTAGGCCTGTTGTAGCACGTGGGTTCTTGTCAAGGTCTTCTCTAGGATATTGGAAACGGCTTCGGTTCTTGTAGGACGTAGGGCTATTTAATACTGTGTACACGCCATCCGGGTTGACGCATGCCTTGAGGGTTTCCCGGGGTGCTGCTGGAAACAGGGGGACGCTGAAGATTACTTGTTGCCGTGAGATGGCTGCAGAAGGTCATTGACCATATCTATAACTTCGCAAATTACATGGCTTGCTAATGCAAGTTGGAACTGACCACTGAGTATAACCTTATCCGGAATAGAACAGGGTAATCTTTATAATACATAATCTGTCTCTCCCTGACAGACGATCCATTCTTCTATTAATCCACATCCCCAGGGCTTTACCTTGGCTTTCTAATTACTCCTTTCTTGTCTCGATTTTTGCGCCTTATTGAAGAACTGAAAAGACCAAAAACGTCACCGTTCTCATATTAACGCGTCTTTTATATTCGTTCCCATGAATAGAAGTAAGTCAAGTGACAGAATTCAGATTAAAAACCGCACGGTGACTTTGGATACCCTGTAAATATTACCAAAGGTCAAGAGCCAGTAAGTAATCGAACCGTGACGGCTAAATCTGCAATGTTTGACCACTATCTGCCCACAAGGGGTAAAGTTCGATTTCTTATACAAGTGCTGTGTTTAATTCGGGTCGCTGGATAAAGAAAAAAGGGCACACACTGAATGCTACCTGCACGCCTTGTGGTCAGTTGTAAACTGTACCAACTGGCACGATAACAGCTAATGGTCATTTCACAGACAACGTCATGAGAATATAGCTGTTGTCCACAGTAATAGTCTTTCACTCAGCTTTTCCTAGTGATCTGTTTATTAAAGTACGGACACTAATGTCGGAACAGTACGGAGAGGGTATGTTCATATATTATTTATTTGTGTTTGTTGTTTCCTTGCTAGTTTGTTAAATTAATTTATCGAAATACTCCATCAGAAAATACCGAAGAGTATTGATACAAAATGACGAAAGTGCACACACAACTCAGGTTCTGGAATAAGACTAAGTTTCAGAAGTGGGTGAACAACCAGAACTTTCTTCCAGAGGTTACAACCAGTGAACGCGCCTAAGAAGACAATACAAAAGGCACCTGTAATTTGGGCGTAGATAGCATGAGACAATACCCCCCCCCCCCCTCCTGCCCCCGTTTTCTTGAATTTTGTATGACTACACCAAGGGCACAGGACTCGGCCAACTTAAGTCCACAACAAATTGTTATTGAAAGGTGAGTTCAGCATATCCCCTACATTTATAAGGGTGCTAAGTGTCCCTCCCTAGATCAACATCATGCAACAGTTAGTTTAGGAGATCGAACTGTAACACACTTAAAGTTTGCAGATGATATCCATAGGTTGGCCGGGGGAAAACAAAAGCTAGTCCAGCTTGTAAAACTGCTTGATGAAACGTCGACCAAATATAATATATAAAAAAAAAAAAAGCTGGTATAACTTCACCAATGTAGGTTAAAGGTCAAATTATAAAAAGTCGATCATTTCGAATATGCAGAATCCATTATAAGTGACCTGGGGTCAAGACCAGAAATCATGTGTAGGCTGCCTTGACAACATCAGTCCTTGCCAAGCAGCAAACACTATGGATATCCAAAAAACATTTTATGGAAAACTAAGATTCGATTGCTTCGAGCACTTGCTATTAATTAGCCAAGGCCAACTGGGTTTATAAATAGAGATGGGCGTGTTATTAGCACACTTACACATGGCTGTGAAAGTGGACCTTAACAGTTGAACTTGAAAGGAAGATACACGCATTGTAAATGCGATGTTTTAGACAATCTCTTAGCGTTTAAAAATAGTGCCCGAAAATCTGCCCTTTGTGGCTGTGGCGCTATTGAAACTCGGCTAAATAAGATCGTCGCACGGCCTTCTCTATTTATAGGCCCAACAGGTCAACAGGGATTTACGTTCTTGTGCAAGAATTGAGTCCCTCTGCGTTCACAGTTTCTATCGAGAAGATGTTTACACAAATTAAACTACAGTTTTATAAATTTTCGATATAGTTTATAGAACTATACGTCATTTTTAAGGTAAAAAAGTGTGCCAATTAAATATAACAATAAAAGCTCTTACAGACAAACAAAAATGCTTTTGCTACAGCCAACATGAACATAAACATTAATAACGTTTACTTATAAACTAAAAGTTGTTCCAGCAAAAGTAAAGAAATATCAGTGCTAACTCTTTGATTCTGAGAGGGTATTGTTGCATCAGAAGGGGAGGGGGAGAGGGGGGGGGGGTGACATTTGTACTTTATCAAATTTAGCGCATAAAAATACTGCTATGAAACATTCACATGTCATACATAACATAAATAAAAATGATTGATGGTTATTATTATTATTAGTAGACTACTACAACATATAATTATACTGTTATTTAATAATTAGTAAACAAGCACAATATTAGAGAAGGCAGTGGATCATCGCAAAACGCAACAACCCGTCAAGTTAAACCCGGCGCAGAGGGTGGCTAAACTAGATGGATGGGACTCACAAGCAAACAAAATGCGGAAGCTGCACGATGCGGTAGCTACTGCTCGTCAGTCCCAGCCATCTAGTCTAGCCTCTCTGCGCCACGCGTAGCGGCGCGGTGGAAACTCTCGGCGGCGACTTTAACTTGGCGGTTTGTTGCGTTTGCGACATCATCGCCGGAAATTTATCATACTTTTGCCGCGGTATTTTCGCCGGAAAGAAGTCCGCAAATTACATGTAATTGAGACCCTGCCAGGGTGTGTTTTTGGCCGCCATAAAATGTGGCCGTTATTCGGAGGATAGTCCTAACTCCTTATATTTTTCGGTTGAGGGGCAAGGGGGTGGAGGAACTGGTTTCGGTTTAGACAACGGATCAACATCAGGGCACAAAGGTAGTAACCCAAACGTGCTCTGTTCTACGTCTAACTCAAGTCTGAGTCCGAAAAATCTCAGCGTAGTGCACGAACTCCGTAGCACCGGCGAGGATCCTGAAATACTTTGGGTAGGCTTTTTTAACTCCAAATTTTGCCCGGGCAGCGCTGTTAGGCTACTTTTTTTCGATTTCCAACTGCCAAGGGATTTTTTTACGCTCACAATAATACACACGGGCGTTTGATCTTACTACCCATAGACCAGAGGAAATTACTAGAAGTCCACATGAAAACACCCGACTTCAACGGGACCGAAACCCGGGAACTCCAGCATTCGAGACCACTCAGCCCCAGGTGAGAGGGGAGAGGTGAAACTCATTTGATCAAGCCTTGTTTAAGTGCATAACAATAATGTGCTAAATTCCAAATAAATATTTGTGGGAGGCGGGGCGGGGGGATGTATCAACAACATAAAAAATGATCTTCAATAATATGCAAAAATTGACGGCTAGATAAAATGGACTCCATAGACAACACATTAAAAATTTGAATCGTCGAAATGTTTTATTCTATATCATCGCCGTTGTAGAGTGCAGAATCTTGGACTACGAACAGACAACTATAAAATAACTGAAATATTCTGGCTCCATTAAATGACATAATACGCTTTTGATAACCACACTAGAGGGGAAGATCAAGCTCAAGGTGTAGACAACGATACAAGTGGGAGGGCACGATCCAGAAATGGACAAACAGCAGTCTGAGTGTACAACCAAGTCAAGAGACTTAACCGTGGCGACGGCACCTGACTGAGCGCGTTAGGCTTATGATGCCAGAGATATATTTATAGACAATCGGCACTAGATGGACCTTGACCTCACCATCACGCCTACTGCACTTACTTTCCAGGACGTGTGCTTAGATACCTATTTTATCACCTATTTGTCTACCGTATTACTGGCATTGTTAGCTTCTATGGCGGGCCTTGCGTTGGTATAGAGAAGCCGACGGTCCAAACAGCAATGGCAAACTACTGGACATAAATTTGCATAGAAAACCCACAACAGCCAATGCTAGTGTTGGTTCTGCAACGTCTTGTAAAGGATACACAACTAACTTTATTACTGGCATTATATCTCTGATGCAGTCACAGATTCCATGAGCAGGTCACGTTGTCTGCTTGCCAGACCACTGGCTCCCCAAAATAATTATTTGCTGTGAGATACAGGAAGGTAGACGCTCTCATGATGGCCAGGGAAAAACCGCCCCAAGGACACGCTAAAGGCATCACATAAGGCCTGTAATATAGATCATGCCACTTGGAAGGTTGCTGCACAAGACCGGGTTAGATGGTGAACTTCTATCGGAAGAGTTTCAGCGACCTGCTAGGTTTCAAGAAACCTGCCAAACAGGCTAGAAAGACCAGTACAATAGGCCCTTTACGTACACACATTGTTCATTGTCCTCATTGTCCTACATCCTTCCGGGCTCGTATTGGGCCTATAGATCTAAGTCACAGAACTCAACTATAGTTTCTTGACGGATGAAAGAAAAAGTAGTCCTCATCAAATGTGATAGACGAACAACAAAACAAACATCATTATACCTAACTATTATTAGCCATCGATATGGCCTGTTTTTAGCCACTGTGGTCAAAGAATGTACCATGATTTTTAAACGATCCGTTGAAAGATACCTATAATCCCTATTGGTTTCAGCTTTAACTTGCGACAATTTTTTCTTATTTATTAGAGTTTGGATCTCACAATTGGAGTCCCAATAAACAACCTACAGCAGGCAACAATGAACGTTTCGTATCAGTAAAACACAGGCTGTCCAGCCAGGGGTCTTCAGACCCAGACTCATTGGCAGATACAGCAAGTGAGCTTCTTTCATGATTTTTATTTTTTAAAATTTTGGTTATCTGTCTAGAATATTCATAGTAAAATAAGAAATATCTTACAAAGAATAAGTACACATAATACTTAGGTCCTGCTTCGTGCTCTTCTAGCTGCTTCGACCAAAGACACATCCTGGTAGTGTAGAGTTTCTCTGATGGGAAGGGCGGTTGGCATGTTGCGTTGTGATTTACACCTAGACTGCAGCACCTGCACCCATGGCTGCCAATGCTGCCCCCCC
Organism: Candidula unifasciata; assembly: GCA_905116865.2. Taxonomy (NCBI): domain Eukaryota; kingdom Metazoa; phylum Mollusca; class Gastropoda; order Stylommatophora; family Geomitridae; genus Candidula; species Candidula unifasciata. The sequence continues at coordinate 65,011 of CAJHNH020001744.1, forward strand.
CCCCAGATCTGGGTTTTTATTAGAGGCCTCAGAGAAATCTGGTTTTTAAAAAAATATATATCCTTATATAAAAGTGGTAATTGTTTCGTTTCGTAGCTATAAATTTTGTACATTTTAACAATCTGGGTTTTGTGTGTGTGTGTCTATGTATTGCTTGGGTTTTTGTTAAGCGAATCTGGGTTTTTCCAAAAAATCCCATTGGCAGCCCTGCCTGCACCTTGCAGTTATGGCGCAACCTGTTTGTAGATAAGTCGGAACTTTGACTAGCAACTGACTATCTGCATCTTTATACCAGAGACATCAATTTTCAGGAAACACTTTATTCATATTTTGCAAATTGACACAAAGTTTGTTTCGTTTTACCCAGGTTTTAATTTTTTGAACTAAAAGTGAAATAAAAATATGGAATACGCCTGTTCTCTGAAAGTTGTGGCTGTGGCGTCTCGTATTTGATAATTATAATTCTTCAGATCCTCTAAATGAGGAAACTAACCAACACATTCCTTTGCATTAATTATATATGGCTAGCAAAGTGCTTTGAGCGCTAGGCGTTCACGTGGGAGATTGTGTTTCAATTCTCTTTAAGGTGTGGATAATTTGCTTTTGTTAAGAGATTGTGTTTCAATTCTCTTTGAGTTTGAGGTGTGGACACTTTTTTGGGGTCGAGGTGAAAGAAAACTCCGGCTCTCCGAACTTTGTCCCCAAATTATGGCGGCCAAACAAATACCTAACAGGGCCTCAGTCGTGTGTAAAATGCGGAGTGCCTGCCGAGGAACAAATCGCGGCAAAACTAGGATTGCCTCTAAATAACGGGCCAGCATTATCGAGGGCAAAAAAAAAAAAAATACTCTAACAGGGTCTCACCGGTATGTTAATTGCAGACCGTTTTCTACGACTATGCCGCACCACTGACAGTATCCACCACGCTGCGCTTTATGGCGCGGAAGGGGGACTAAACTAGATGGCTGGGACTCACGAGCAAATAAATTGGAGGAAGTTGCAGGAGATGCGGTAGCTGCTGCTTATGAGTCCCAGCAATGTAGTTTAGCTCCCCCATCCGTGCTGCATGTAGAAGTGTGGGGATATGCTCGGTGGTGAGTTTAATTGGAAGAACACTATCACTAACCTGCGTCAGAGCGTATGGTCATGCCACTAGTATTGTGTGTATTGTGGCGTTTCTCAAAATTGTCAACGGACAGTAATCCTAATTTTGCCGCAATGTGTTCGTTGGAGGAAGTCCACATTTTACACATGACCGAGACCCTGTTAGGGTATTTGTTTGACCGCCATAATATGGGGACGAAGTTCGGAGGAGAGCCAAAAATCCTGACCTGTACAGACAGTGGCGACTACTAACCTTGCGGGCCTTAAACCCTCAGTTTCATGACACCCTGTCCCACTCCCCCTGGAAAGTGGTAGAAGAATTGATTGTATGGCTTGTAAGCTAGAACTATGGGCAGAGAAATCCGTAAAGGAACTCGAATAACAGGGGAAATTGATTGCAGATAGGCTGAACATCTAAACACATGTGATGGCAACAAGGTTACTGAAATGTTACATCAGGCCTGTTCTGTTGTATGGCAGTACGTCTTGGAATGTGAGCGATCAAATTAGGAAGAGTTTGGAGGTAGCTGAGATGTGGTTCTTGAGAATAATTTTGCTAATACCTTGGACTGCCAGAATAACTAACAGTTATTGCCTAGAAATGGCTGATGAAAGTAGAACATTATATACAACAATAAGAAGAGACAAACAAAGTTCTTTGGTCATGTGATGAGAAAAGAAGCACTGGAAAATATTGTGACGACTTGAAAGATCACTGGTGGAAGAGTGGCGCGGTGATTTATGTCACAGGCGTGAGGGGAAGTTAAGTCCAACTTGATGTGTATAAGGAGATACTCCGTACGTCACTCGGGCGCCAGTCCTTTACTATCCTGGTTGTACGGAACCTCACGCAAGACCCCTACAGCACGTCCTCGTCGTGCGCCACGGATAATGTCTCAAATGAGCATTAACAGAGCTGTCAGGGGATCTCGGAGTTCGGCGGCCCCCAGAGGTGATGTGTCCTTGTGGCTCTCATCAGCCCAACCCCAAACGCTTGGGTGAAAAATGTTACCAAAACTCATTAGGAACATGAGTAGGTCTGCCAAACGTACAGCCAAAATTACAACCCTTGGTTAAAAGACTGCGGAGTAAAGAGAACATTGCTCACTGCACATCCTCTGTTAACCCTCAGTGTCGTCGCCACCGCGCTGAGGTACACCACAACAGCAACCATCCATAGGCTGGCCATCCTTGTACATCCTCGGTTAACCCTCAGTGACGTCGTCACCGCGCTGAGGTACACCACAACAGCAACCATCCATAGGCTGACCATTCATGTACATCCTCGGTTAACCCTCAGTGTCGTCGTCACTGCGCTGAGGTACACCACAACAGCAACCAACCATCGGATGGCCAAGCCTAATTGTCTGACAAAACTAGATCATACGGATCAAAATCTGACCATCAAAATTTGTATTGAACTGAAAAAGATCGAATGTCCACACCCAAAGACCCCACTCACCCGAGTGTTGGGACAAAACTGATAACGATATGCCTGATGCAGGACGTAAAATTCTGTCGGGCTAACGGCTCGTCAAAGAAATTTAACGTGCGAGGAAAAAAGAATGTACCTATCTGCGTGGTCACAAAAGTCCAAAACCCACGGGCTGCTCCCCGCTGACTTCCAGAGGGCGCAGCCCCTGTCGAGCGGGAGGCCTGATACGGTTGTGAGGTTAAGCAGGCATGTGCAGGACGTGACGATTCCTTGGGTGAGCCCAGAATCAGAGCACCATGTGCCGGCTCTGCATGCATGGAAGCCTCCTTGGATGGCGGGGAATGCCCATGATCTGCCTCTGCCTTCCCTTGAGGGCTAACTGTTCCACGGGGGGCTGCCCCAAAGGGGTACTCCGAGGGCAATACCTGCGGCGAAGGGGACAAAGTGGACACCACACAAATCAGGCAACGTCACGACCCACACAAAACTATGGCCACAGTCAACCTAGAAATAGGCCTGACGTCTTCCTTCGAAGTCGGAGTACAGCTGCCCATGAGGCAGGGAAATGAAAAACGGTTGTACACGCAAAAATCAGGTCCAGGTGAAAGCCAAAAGTCCAAGCGGACGATTAACCGGGACCTTCCACTGGAATTCACAGCCGGTGATCGATAATAATAAATAAACTGGTGGAAGAGGCAGGCCAAGAGAAATGATGGTGGATGGTTTAAGACAGTGGCATGGAGGAATATCATCAGTGGAATTGATCCCGAACACCAAAGAACAAGATCTGTGGAGATGCATGAACGCCTACGCCAGCTGGCAAGGCACTTGATGATGATGAGTTCACAATACAAGCCATGCTTTCCAATAAGGTTTTCAGGGCCCTATTTTGGGGAATTCAAGAGTAGACCTAAAAATTCCCTAAAAAGTATGTCAAAAAAAACTGACTAATTGGGGGCTTCCTTTGAAGTCAGAGTACATCTGCTGGAGAGGCACAGAATGGACAGTCTACAAACAAGTCAGATCTGTAAAACATATGTAAGTGCAACACTCAGGTTCTGGAGCAAGACTAAAGTCCAGAGGTGGACAAACAACCAGAACTTTCCACCAGAGTTTAGAGCCAGTAAACGTGAAGAAGAAGGGAAACCACACTGGGCACCATTAGAAAGCATTCTAAATAAAATCTACAGCATACATATATACAGTATACACTAGGGCTGTACTGAATAGTGATTTTCACTATTCGGCTGAATACGAATAACGGGACCAACTATTCAGCCGAATACGAATAGTGTATAGTGTATAAAGTATATCTGTAGAAAAACCACATTTATAATGTAAAATGTATGCTGAACTTTTACTTCACATAAAGTAGCACAGAATAGTTATCTTCTTCTTTAGCATTCTGAGCCCTTGAGGTTTACTACTGCAGATATCACTCATCTCCATTCATCTCTCTAGCTGGCCTTATCTTTACAATTTGTGACACCAGTTATTTGCAGGTCTGACTGGACATTATCTCTCCAACTTCTTTTTTGTCTGCCTCGTGGTCTACGCTCATTCCTCTTTCAGATGTATACAGTTTTTACTTCTCTGTACTTAGAAACTGTCACTGACAGCTTAGTTAATGCAGGACAGCTGCATTAGCTGTTAACAAAACCAATCATTCCATGTTGTCAGTATTAAGGCCGTGTATACAGAAGCGGGTGTAAGGTAACTACTATTCGTATTCGGCCCAACCGCAACTATTCGGCAGAATATCGAATAGTCAATAGGTCCACTATTTGGCCCCGAAGCGAATACGAAGCGAATATTCGGTACAGCCCTAGTATACACAGAAATCAATTAATCTATAGTAAGTTGCCGGACACTAAAAGAATTAAAATATCCTTATTCATGTAGAGTATAAGATAGACACTGGTTTTAATAATATTACAATTTTCAGGTGTCAGCGAAGATGTTGGCAAGTCACCCTCATATTCACTTGGCAGTTCCTTCACCAACAGCCCGGAGGGTGCAGAGTCAACACATCTACACTCTCATGACCAAACTTTTGAGAACGACCAGTTCAGGGAGCATTTCCCTTCCTTTAGTTATGATACACTGTGTAAACAGAAAGAAGCAAACAGTCACTTGTTGGAGAGAGGAATACACTCTGTGAGTTTTTCCCCATTTGATATGGGGAATTTATTTATTTATTTATTATAATGATTTAATTGCTTAAGCATCTCCTATCAAAGAACTAATGCACCTCCTTCCGTCCACTGGCCTTTGGGACACAGCTGGGCAAGGCGTGTACCCGTTCAGTGCCCCAACCAGTCAAAGCAAAGGAGCCTTTGCACTGCAGTGGCACATGAAGCATATAGTGACAGACCCCCTTTTGTTAATGGAATGAACAGTACTCAACTGCTGATGTGATAAACATTATGATGGCCCTGTTTACTTCCCATGACATAACCTAATATCCATTTTAGTCTTTGTCGACCAGAAATCCCAGTTCCTTTTTTAAAATCTGCTTTGAGTAAAAAAAAAAAAGTATAGGACCCTTTTCCACGTCTTTAGGTGTATAGGGCTAGACCTATATTTTAAAGACCATCGGCACAAGATGGGTGATGTGGTCAGCATCACGCCGGCCGCCTCTACTTCCCGGGACTGCACCTGGTACCCACTCAAGGCTGGGTCAACCTGCGAGCCAAGGTCATTTTTTAAGAGAAGTCTGGCTCCGCCAGGGAGCGAACTCACAACCTTCCGATCCGCGGCGCGAGTCTAGCCGCTCTGCCATGGCGACTCCCAGTCTGCTTTGAAACAAATTTGAACGCTGTGGGTCAGAAGCCAATATCTAGCAACTATACGGCTTTACCTCCCTGTGTTCATAAATATATTATCATTTTTCTGTAAATATTTAATGAACATAATTCCCTAATTAATACATGAATTGATGTAGTGAATTGATACATGACAAGGCAGCTGTGGTCAAGGCCCTTTGCGAACAAGCAATGGAATCAGTAGAGAAAGAAGATTATTATGACCTGGAGAGAATGAGGCACCTGGGTGTAACCAGACGGTCTGGCCGGCTCACTACACTTAGAGGAAAGGCATGACAGACTTTTAACCAGATTGTGACTGGTACCATCAGTATTGAAACTCTGCGCTGGCTGCTGAAGATGAGCACGGAGCATGCATGGGAATGCCCTGAGTGCTGTGATGTCAGTTCTTGACTCAACTCAACTCAATTCCATAATTATAACTCAGCAATCATTATTCCATAGCTGTAAGTATATAGTCATTGCTGTTAGATACGGTGAGCTAGAGGACACAGAGCTGGCTGCTGTTTCAGAGGACAGAGCATGAACTCTTCTAGAATGTCGATACAGATAACAAATAAGTAATTATAAACATGACTCTATGGTCATGACCAGGGCTTTTTTGTTTATTTATTAAACAATTATTTTTTTTTTTCTAAAAATTTATTTAGAAAAATGGTGCAGATACTCACCAAAATGTGACTATTGCAAAATGATAGCTAACAAAAGTGCCCATACTGAGCACTGCCAGAATAAAAGCACTGATTGTGACTTTTTAATCATAACTGAACTACCACAATGAATGACATAATAGTTTGCTTCATGTCCTTTTCAGCTGTCAACTGGTAGGGATCTCACTGGAACTTTCTATAGATCTGCACACCAGTACGGAGCAAATATCAGCAGCACCAACACAAGTACACTGCCAAGCTGCGACGCTTCAAGTGAGAGTTTGTCTGTTTATGGTCATAAATTTAGTATGACGTCCCTGCAGCTTAATTTGACTTCTTCTTCTTCTTCAAGTCCTACTGCTTATGCCATAAGGCATAGTAGAGAGGTACTATAGTTTCTTGCTTTTGCTAGTTTCCTAGCTTGTGTTAATGTAACATTGTGTTCCTCCCTGGTGTAGTTTCCAGAGCCCCACTTGGGGGGGGGGGGGGGGGGGACCTACTACCTCACTAGCAATTATGTCATGTAATGTGACTAATTAGGGATTTTAGTTCTGAAGTCAGAGTAATATGCCAGATTGGCAAGAGACCAACAGTCTGCATACAGATAAGCTACATCTGTAAAACAGTTGTGCATGCAAAATTCAAGTTCTGGAATAAGACTGAATCTAGAAGTAGACGAACAGCCAGAATTTTCTACCAGAGTTTACAGCCATTTAACACTAAGAAGAAGATACTGCGTTCCTATAGTGTCTCTTTTACTCCCTCCGCCAGTCTCTTACCTTGTATCCTGCAGTTTTCATGTAGTATGCTCTAGCTGCTGGCTCTGATTTGATTCAAGAACCAACGTCACAGAACTCGGGGCATTCCCATAAGCGCTTCATCCCCATCTTAAGTAGCCAGCGAAGAGTTCCGATACTAATGGCACCAGTAGCATTCTGATTAAACATCCGTCTTGCCTTTCCTCTGAGCCTTGAGCATCTGACAGAACCTCTCATCACTCCCTCCTGCATCAATCTCACTAGGCTGTGGTGATCCACCTGCTCCTCCCAACCGTACATGCTCTCCCACAAGGCACTAACAACGCGTGCTTTATCATGTATCAGTATTCCACCAAGTTGTGCAGAGCCAGCCAGTCTGTCTGACTGTTCATTTCCCAACACACCGTGATGACACAGTGAAAAAATCCAGACAATACTCCTCACCCGTGTCCTCTGCAGCGAAGCATACCACTCTGCACGAAGCATGCCTGTCCTGATCTTCCTCAGCATGCTTTCAATTACAATCACAATGTGTGTGTGTGTGTCATGTTCTGTAACCAGAGGAAAGCTTATTTTCTGAGTTCTGATTAGATGACCAAACAGTTTACAGCTACTGTGTCTACCATTATTCTTAGTTCCTGAGTTTTGACCCCTGTTTCTTGTTCACAAATACAAGTGTTTGGGAGAACCTTGGGGGCCATCACTAATAATAGCGAGTTTGGACTTTGTGTGAAGTTCTTGGAGGATGATCTCAGGCTCTGCACAGAGGGACACAGTATAAAACTCAGTGCAAAGATATTATTCTTCTCGTATTTAAATGCCCATTATATTCTAAAAGTTTTAAATTTGCTACTTCACAATTTATTAATGTGGTAATTAAATATGAAATTGCATTTCTTTGTTTTTTTTTTCTTTCTTTAGAACAAGGTCATCCAGTTATCAGACAGAATGACCCCACCCATAACATGGCCCCTCCATCAGAAGTGGACCAGATCAACTTTTTAAGAAGGCCACTTTTCTCTCCAAGCCATTCTGTTGCAAATGTTAATCAAGAGCTGAAGAACAAGGGATCCTTATTAGCCAGTACTAACCCTACAATTTCAGTGACAGATAATGCTGATGGTTTTAACCCTTATGAACCCACCTTTCAGTCAAGTCATCTGAAGTTTAACCGACACAGTAGTCACTATTCACTGAGTGTCTTGGCTGGAAATCAAAGAGAATATAAAACAGGAGAGACAGGTAGAAATGTATATTCTCCCCAAGGATTTGCCACAACTCAAGGCTTCAGAGAAGCTCCTAAGCATTCTTCTACTGTAGAGTCTGGTAAGCCTTTCACATCTTTTAGAAATTTTGTTGCTAATAGTTCACAAGATTTTAGTGTGCCCCCACCAGTTGGCTTGCCCCCAATGACCTGTTCATCTCTGCCAACTGGTTTGTCCCTACTGATTGGTGCACCTCCACCAGCCAGCGTTTTCCCACTGACTAGCACTTCCCTACAATACCAGCCTCAGCAACAGGCTATTGCCCAAATTGCCGAGTCAGTAGAGATGATAATCTGTTGTAAACAATGTAAGGAAACCCACAGATGGCCGCATGTTCTACGCTGCCTCCACGTGTTCTGTTTCCCTTGCTTGGTCACTAAATTTAACCCTGCTGATCAGACTATCATTTGTCCAAGCTGTCATTTGGAAACATCCATGAAAGATGGCCCTTGTAGTTTGAAGATGGATGTTCATGCTTCAAGAATGATGCTTTCTCAGAACATCTCCCCATTTACCTGCACAGCCTGTAGCCGGGGCCAGGATGCCGTTACATGCTGCAAAACCTGCATAGCTTATCTTTGCCGCAGTTGCCAGGATGGGCATCAGAATATAAATCAATTTCTAAACCACACGCTGGTTCCTATCACCAAGATGCGTAAAAATGCTGATGGAGTATACACTCACTTCTGTGACCTGCATCCTTCACAGCAATTGACAGATTACTGTTGTGTCTGTAAAAACATGATCTGTATAGTGTGTCGGCCAGATCATAATCATCCTGACAATGCTAACTGCTGCATGAGTATGGCTGAGGCGTTTCAAACTGTTGCTGAAGTACTCCGTAGATACAACCACGACTCTGATGTCAAGGCTGACGATATGTTTGGAATAGCTAAGAAGGGACCATTGTCAAAAAGGGAGTTGGATCAAATGGGAAGAAAGGTATTTAAACTAATTGATGATTATTGTAATTATTCCCGTGCAGTAATAGAGCAGAATCGAGAGCTCGCTCTTAAGCAAGTGATGGCAACCCTCTTGCACCTGGAGCAGAAATCCAAGACTGTGGCCAGTGATGCATATAAGGCTTGTGAGGATATGAAGACATACAAGGACTTCACCAGCCGTACTATGAATATGAGCGTTCCAGAAGATACACTGATGTATTTACAAATTATGGATGAGGCATACAAAAGAAGTGTTATTTCCTGCTCAAAAGTCACAAAAGAAAATGAACACATCCAGGGTGAGGTGACATTTACTCCAGACTACAAAGAGACACATGAAATCTTGAGCCATAATTTAGCTTGTATATACCATGACAACCAGCTAGTGCCAGATGCTAACCTCTTACCTTACATGGAGGAAAGTCACAACCCTAGGAACCACATAGCTTCAGTTGAGAATTCCAACCACAGATATCGGAGCCGGTCGGTCACCACTGAAACCATGCCTATATCTACTTGGAACTCCGTGACTGATGGTGAGAGAAAGAATGGTACATTCATCTCTCAGTTGAACCGCTGCCGAACTAAAACCTCGTATATTCACACTTTTGGGGAGTCTGGTCAAGGTGAATATTCTTTCACAGAACCTAGTGGCCATGCATACATGAAAGATGGCTCCTATGTTATTTGTGACACCAACAACCACAGAATTGTTCATTACAGTGCCAGCCATGAATATATACGAACGATTGGCCAACCTCCAAGCCTGCCCCCAGTGGTTGGTGGGCCTGACGGTCGCAGCCGAGGAAAGTTTTCACGTCAAAATGGCTACCTGTATTTCCCCTACAGAGTTGCCATCTGTCCTGTTACCCAGAACATTGTTGTCACAGAAAGATCACCGAGTCATGATATCCAAATATTCTCACATGCTGGAACTTTTCTGCGATGCTTTGGTGGCAACATTCTTCAGCATCCACGTGGTGTAACTGTCGATGAAGAAGGCAACATTATTGTAGTAGAATGCAAAATTATGAAACTAGATATGTTTAACCAGAATGGCCACTTGTTCGCAGCATATCCTCTCAGCAAAGCTTTACAATTTCCCAATGATATTGCTGTTAAGGACAAAAAGATTTTCATCAGCGATAACCTAGGCCATTGCGTCCATGTCTTCAACTATAAGGCAGAATTTTTATATAAAATTGGCAGTGAATATGTCACTTACTTCCCGATTGGAGTGTCCATCAACCACCTCAACCAGGTCGTTGTTACTGACAACCACAACACCTTCAACATTACTGTCTTTGACATGGCTGGAACTGTCCTGCACATTTTTGAATCTGTCAGCAAACTGGCCCAGTGCCATAATGTATCCGTTCACCCTACAAGACTCGAACTGATGCTTTCCACAAAGGACTGTAGTACCTACTTTTTTAGCTATGATCCAGAAGGTACACACGCCCTGAAACCTCCAGCCAGCCACAAGTCTGGTAATGCTGTCATCAGAACTGGCAGACATTGATAGAAACACAAATGACACTGATAAAGCCATTTTTCCTACTGAGATATTGCCCTTTCTTTGATGAAGTTTGGGTCTGTCAGTCTCTTTGTTTTCATTTTTATATTGCTTACAAATTAATATGCACATTTTGTAACTGTTTATTTTCTTGATTGGCAATAACCACACTGCACATTTTGTCTGTTTGAATCAGAAACTTATCATCAGTATGTTAACTTCATTATCCGCAGTTACATTTCAGGTCATAGGTATTTCAGGTTTCCAACCCACTGCTAGAGAAAGAATGTGAGAAAATTAAAACTAAGCCTGTTGTGGAGTAGGTTGCAATGTCATATTGTTTTTTTAGGGCATCCATACAATGGCTAGAGTTTACTAGAAATTTTCCTCACATGTTCCTGAGCAGGTGTCGCGCTGTACAGGCCAAGATTTTCTGAGAAACTAATTCTAGAGGACCAAACACAATTCTGACAGTTTAAACCATGCCCAGCCGTTGGTAGTTTAGCCCATTCTGTTAAACAATTGCAAAGCTGGATATTGTGTGCATTTTTAATCTTCATTTTTACCATAATTTTAATATTTCTTATGAATGTTTTGCAATTTTTATGAATGTTTTGAAATTTTATGAAAGTTTTGCAATTTAATGAATGTTTTGCAATTTTATGAATGTTTTGCAATTTCTTTAATGTTTTGCAATTTTATGAATGTTTTGCGATTCTCATCTAATGTTATGTGTATTTTTATGAACTCAATTCTATTATTTATTATGGCTGTGAGATCTTTCAGCTGTTAATGTAGCGGCAGTATAGGTGTTGAAGTGTAGGAATTTATAAAAGAAGGGAAAAACGTTGGGGTTGCTTTGTTAATTGTTAGTGAAGAATATGTACATTTTAATAACCTAATTGACAAATCCTGAAGTCTCAGTGAATATTCCTTCAACATCTGTTTATTGATTTTAAATTAGCTGTGGGATTTTGTTCTTTTACGATGCCTTTTATGATGTTTATGTTGACTATGAAACTTTATATGGCACAGATTGTCTCACATGTTCACTGTTGGTTTTTCTACTTATTATATTTTTCAGTTGTTGGTGTTAACACATACATAACGGTGGCATGATTATAGGCAGTCCTATTTCCATCCATGTCGTTAAACTTGGCAGAAGTAAAATAATCCAAATTTACTGTCAGACTGGTATTGTTTTGTTGAACAATTTTCTTAATTTTTATCCAGTTATCTCTCTTTGTTAAACTTCCGTGATATTGTTACTATATTTAGACTTTTTACTGCCTGTTTTCCCATGTCTCTTTTTTAATCAGTATTACAGTTGTTAAAGATATCCACATTCCAAAAAACATTAATTACATTAATTAGTAATTATAAATGAAGACACTGCTTGCCAGTGCAGTCGCAGTAACAACAAGGTAGGTCTGCATTCTCTGTAAATATGTAAAGAAAGAGCCAAACAATTCTTTAAAAAAACTTTCTAGTGACAAACCAGAGGTGCTGAACAAATACTTACCCTAAGTATAACTAACACTTCTTGTCCTTTTTTAGGATACAATTTTTCATTATTTGAAGCCCTACTCTGGCTCTTGCCAGGGGCTGCAATATAGCCTGGCCATAAATATGGCCTAAAGGCTGAATGCTGTTTCTGGGACCTCTCCACGGTGATCCTCACACACATGGTGGCGCATTGTGTCGTCGGGTGTTTATCGCTTGTGTGATGTCCTGGTGGGGTAGAAAGTCAGTCAGTCAGTCAAAATACTTTCTGCTTAAACGAAATCTAATAAAAGTTCAACATTGTTTATTTCTGACATGTAGAATTTTGAAGAGTCACTTAGTTGAATTACATGTGGTTGTGTATTGTTACATACTGTTACATGTTGACTGTTGCCCATTTACCTCATGCATATATTGAGACTTGCATAAACCACCTCTATTTACATTTGCAGTTGTAACCATGTATTTCTTCATTTATTATTCCTAAATTAAAACATACATTTTATAATATTTGAAGCCGTAACCACACATTTCTTTTCATTACTCCCAGTATAAATTAATGAAATTTTTTTTTAACATTTACTTTGTAAGCATTTGCCTCATCATTTAACTTCCAATTTAATACATACACTTGTTCATATGTAGAATAAGAACTACATACTTTTATATTGTTATTTTTTCATATGTGCCTTTATATTGACTTGTCTTATTTATGAGATAATTTCTTTTTCGTTTTAGTACAGATAAGTTAACGCAGACATATACAAACTGTTTTTACATTTGCCTGTTGTTACATTATGATCTTTTTTAAACTACCTTCAAAATTTTTAGTTTTTAAAGTTACATGATCAGTGCATATGGTTTAGGCATTGCAGTTATGCTTTCTAATTTTTGAAATACTACTTTTCACAAGGCAATTTTATGTTCAGCCAGCAATGGCAAACTACTAAATGTAATAGTGAGATCATAAAAAACCCAAAAAAATGTCAGGGCTGGTTCTGCAATGCCCTGTAAAGGACACGCACGTAGCTTAGTGCTGGAAAAGTTAACAGAGTAAATAAATGATCGACTTACCACTGAGATGTCTCTGTATATAATTGTTATTATGTGTCACAATTAAAACCAAATTATTCCTTTCTGCAGCATAACTAAAATAACTTGTTCACCGTTTTGTAACTTTTAAACTAGTGTTGACATATCTTTGTTACATTTTTACATATACAGTTCCGTTTTTTGGGGGGGGGGTTGGATTGTTACACATTGTTATATTTTTTTATGAAATACAAATACATGCATTCATAATTTATCATGACAAATTGCAGTTTTGTAGATGTGTGTGTGAACATGATTTAGTTCTCATTGCTTTGTTTTTACTAATCCTTTGGTGAGGTAGTAGTCAGATGGTTTTTAGTATTTCTTTGGACATGATTTTATGCTACAGACAAGTATCATGACCATCATCTTGTGCCTTGTCAGTTGGCATGGGCATTCATAACTCTCCAGAACTATACGTCCTTAGTGTTCTGGATCTGCCCTGTTGAGGGCATTTCTCTATACCTTTATCTTAGTCCATCTACCATCCTGATGCCTGTTTAAATGTTTGTCTACCTTTCTTTTTCTTGGAGTACAGTGGTACAGTGCAGTGTCAAGATGTTTTCCAAAGTTGTTGGATTCTACTTCACAGGCACGGCTAATGATCAGTTGTTTCTAGGCTCAAGGGCTTGTTTAGCTTACTGCATGATGATATTATTGAATTTCAGTAATTTGTTAACTCCATCTATCAATATTTTCTTGGTCTTCCCCCGTATCTTGATATTTCCTTTCTCATTTTGCATGCTCTTGCAACTGGTGATGCTTTGATCATTCTAACTAGGTGGCAAAAACAATTTCAGTTTTCGTTTAAAAAAAAAATCTAATTACAGGTGTAGTTCCTACCAGTCTTATGATATTTACACTAATACCCCTGACCCCCCCCCCCCCCCCCCCCATACACCACACATGTCATACATGTTTATCATTTATCACACAAAAACACCACACATGTCATACATGTTTATCATTTATCACACAAAAACACCACATACGTTACAGATGCACAAGTACACCACACAGCTCAACCCAAAATATGAATGCCATACAATAAAACATCTACTAGCAGTTCATTTTTGGGAGTCAAATAATTACCTTTTTTTAAATTGGCATAGCTTAATCTGTTGTTTAATACAGTTGCTTCAGCTCTAAAAATGTAAATTTTTTGTACAAAAACTAAATAAATTTCAGAGCCTACGTCCGTTGCTGAATGAAGTTACACGGGTATTACTTCATTCTTCTTTGGCTAGCAGACTGTGGTTTTGGTTACATAGATGGACTCTGATAATTTTCTAAGCATCTGCTGACAACTTCTTCCATCTTGTGTTTGAGGATTCGGAGAGTAAAAACTGCTTATATAAACATCAGTGTAGATGAGACACTTGTAACGTGTGTTTTGCCATTACGCTATAGCAAAGACCTGTCACCTAGAGGTCACAAATGCGGTTTTTAACTTTAAAAATGCCTAGTTCAGTTCAGCACGGGCAATTTGGCAGCAGATGACTGAAGATAAAATGGCCTAGTCTAACCACAACTGCTGACAAACATTTTAGTTTGCAACATCAAGTAAAGGGATACACACCAAACATTATAGCATTTTTATTATGAGGCATTCAGTCAGGGCCATTGACAGTTTTGAACTTGTGATGGGCCCTGTCCTCGAACTAAGTTCAATTGCTTGCTTGCTGCTTGTAAACTATTTTCAGCAGTCATTCTTAATCTTTGTACAGTAATTTCTCATCCATATCTATTTTGAGATTGCTTTAAAAGTTTGAAGTGGATTTTATTTGTCCCAACTTTGAGATTTAGCAGTTGAAGGGCAAAAATGTTAAATTCTGTGCCTACTATTTTTTTTTTCTTTGCTTATTAGTTCTTATTGTACATCTTGATGATTTTACATGATGGATGATTATATATGATGTTGTAATTTGTTGGTAATGAGCTGACCATAGTTAGGAACTGACATCAGTCAGTACAGTCTCATAGACCGTGTTTTATTCAGAATGATGCAGATATTTAGGATAAGATAAGTTGTAATAGGATCAGATTGTGCCTGCAGTAAGAGATTTTAAAGACTTTAATTTGTTAGAATATGATTTTGGCTGTGGAATGAGATGTAAAATCTAAAGTTAGTCATAGTACAGAATGTTATAAGTTTATCATAGTATCATATGTTATAAAATATAATATTTTTGTTAGTGTTGGATGTTATAAAATGTAATAATTGTGTTAGTGCTGGATGTTACAGAATCTTAGGATTGGCTTGTAGAATAGGTGATAATTAAATGGTGACTGGTATACAATTTTATACAATTAAATGTAGACTGGCAGAGATATCTGTAATGAGAGGCATGAAGATGGTGTTTATTGTATTATTAAATTTTGGTAAACAATTACTGACTCTTGACTTGTTATTAAATGTAATTTTGACAGTAGTATTAGATATTTTAGAATCTGCATTTGACGGCAGTATCAGGTGTTTTAGAATCTACTGTTGACAGTAGTATCAGGTGTTTTAGAATCTACTTTTGATGATAGTATCAGGTGTTTTAGAATATACTTTCAACGGTATATCAGATGTTTCAGAAACTTCTTTTGATGGTAGTTTCATTTGTTTTAGAATCTACTTTTGATGGTAGTATCAGATGTTTTAGAATCTACTTTCAACTGTAGTATCAGATGTTTCAGAAACTTCTTTTGATGGTAGTTTCATTTGTTTTAGAATCTACTTTTGATGGTAGTATCAGATGTTTTAGAATCTACTGTTGACAGTAGTATCAGGTATTTTAGAATATACTTTTAACGGTAGTATCAGATGTTTCAGAAACTTCTTTTGATGATAGTTTCATTTGTTTTAAAATCTACATTTGACAGTAGTATCAGATGTTTTAGAAACTTCTTTTGATGATAGTTTCAATTGTTTTAGAATCTGCTTTTGACTGTGATTAAGATGTTTTATAAACTTCTTTTAATGGTAATTTTAATTGCTTTAGAATCTACTTTTGATGGTGATTCAGATGTTTTATAAACTTCTTTTGATGGTAATTTTAATTGTTTTAGAATCTACCTTTGACGGTAGTATCAGATGTTTTAGAAACTTCTATTGATGGCAGTTTCAATTGTTTTAGAATCTACTTTTGATGGTGATTCAGATGTTTTATAAACTTTTTTTGATGGTAGTATTAGAAGTTTTAGAAGCTACTTTTGACGTTAATATTAGATGTTTTAGAATTTATGTGTTTTTTTCAAATGTATCAGATGTTTTAAAAGTAATTCTGTTTAGCGAGATCTAGTAATGTTGACTGCAGTTTGAGATTTTATATAATTTAATATTGATATTGTATTATCAGATGTTACATAAAGTTTTAATTTTCCCTAGCGGATGTCATAGCTCAAATGAGATGTTATATTAATTTTGTGCCTAATGTGTTTTTCAGTCCATTTTGCTGGAGTGAAAGGACAGCCTCATATCTGTTATGCCAGTGTCCCATACACAGGCTCATAAATGTATTTTAATTATACAATTTTTTTTAACCATATGACCAATATAATTGTGTTTTCTGAGGATGTGGGCAACCCATGCAATGTATAAAAAAAATGTTGTATGAATTGTTTCCCTTTGTTTGGCAGCTGCCATGGCACAGTTGGTAGATGCTCGCCTGTGGGCCCAAACGTTGTCGTTTCAAACCCACATCAAGTTGAATTATTTTCAAAGCCTTAGCTCCCAGGCCAACACAGCCTAAAATGGCTATCAGGTAGTGTCCTGGAAAGTAAATGTCGCCTGTGTGCTGTTGACTACATCACCCACTGAGTGGTCTATATAGTATAGGATCAGCCCTATGAACCTAATACGCGTAAGGGAGTGGGAAAATCCTTTCTCTACTTACTTTCCTTTAAATAATTATTACTAATTTTACTTAGTCGCTCCTCTTCTTCCTGGGGTTTGTAGAGGATTGCCAGAGAGATCGCCTGACTTCTCTATCAGCAGTTTTCTTTCTTGATTTGTTCCATTCCAGTTCTCTGTCGGTCAGGGACTGCCGGATGTTGTCTTCCCAGCGGACCTTGGGTCGCCCTGGAGGTCTGGTTCCCTGGTTCTTAGCCTCCCATGCCTGCCATAGTGACCGATTTTCTCCTATTCTGCATACATGTCCAAACCATCGTAACTGTGACTGATCCACTCGGGTTTGTAATACCTGGGTTTCAAGAACTTGATGTATTGTCTGATTGCGGACTTTGTCCCTTCTTGTCACTTGGACCACCTTTCTCAAATGTCTCACTTCTAAGGCCTGAAGCTGGCTTCTGTGAGCTGTTGTGATTGCCCATGACTCACACCCATAGGTCAGGACTCGTACATAGGTAGAGCAGTAAACAGCCATTTTCGTCCTCTTGTCAATTTCTCTTTTGCTAAGAAACCCTTGGTTTATGGCCTGAAAAAGTTTCCCAGCAGCTGCTTTTCGCGGAGCTAGCTCGGTCTTAATGCCTCCATTTTGTTCTATTACAATTCCAAGGTATTTAAACTGGTTGACCTGTTCCAATGCATGCTGTCCCATCATTATATAAATATGCAGGATTTTAATTGCTCATGTTTAGAATTATTTGTGTGTGCATATGTTTGTGTAACTGTCAATGTTTTGAGTTTTTTTTTCATGGGGACAATTATGTAAGCTCACACATTAGTTAATAAAGGCAGTTGGTCAGTCATTTTTGTTTTTTGTTCACTGTGTTAAGCAAGTACCATCTCCGCAATGGAAGTTTCATGAGAATTTGCCAATCTCATTTTTAATGTGTTGTTTATATGTAGGCATGTGGGCTCTGTGGCTGTCGATGCGAATGCTTCGTAATGCCAGGATGCCGGGTTCGATCCAAGCTGCGGACCATGTGTCTTGTGTTGGTTTCGACAGTGGTATCAAAAAAGCCCACCGTCTAGAAAGCAATGGCAAACTACTGGATATAATTTGCCTAGAGAAACCACACAATAGCAGGGGCTGTTAGGGTTGGTTCTGCAATGTCCTGTAAAGGATACGCAACTAACCTTGATATGTAGGCAATATTTTCACAATCCACAACAAACCAGGATCTGATTTTCACAGTGGGCGATTTCCCCAGGCCCTCCCCCCCCCCCCCTTTAAAAAAAATCTTCTTGTAGCTTTTCGTATGAAAGTCACACTGTGAAAGAAACTCATACTATTGGAGATAGCAAAAATGTAAAAAAATGTTAATAAGTAGTGACATTTAAATTAACAAGGCAATAGATATGATCAAAGTATTTTCAACGGCATTGAAATGTTAATATCCCAAAGTAGACAACACATTGAAAAATAGGAACTGGCAAATGGCTATGTATAGTAAGGCTCCCCTCTCTCCCCCCGTACAAAAGTTCTAGACAAGATTTGTAAGGGCCTCAAGAGGTTTAATCCTAGTTAAAGAGAATATTAATAATAATGCTGTGCCATTGTGCTGGATGGTAAATAAACATAACATTTCAACAAGAACGATGTCAAAATAGTAAAGTAAAACTAAGGGCCTGACGAGGCTAATGTACCAGAAAAAGATTGTATTTCATAGAGACAAAAACGACTTAAGGATGTGTGCAGCATCTGCACAAATATCCCACAATTTTATTGGCGCGTCTGTAATGGCTACACCCGAGGCCGTGTGTTGAAGAAGGATGACAACGACTGACTGACTTTCTACCCCACCAGGACATCACACTAGCGATAAACACCCTATGACACAATGTGCTACCATGTGGGTGAGGATCACCGTGGAGAGGTCCCAGAAACCGCGTTCAGCCAATTGGCCATATTTATGGCCTGGCTATATTGCGGCCCCTGGCAAGAGCCAGAGTAGGGCTTCAAATAACGAAAAATGTCATCCTAAAATGGACGGCAAGTAATCTTCAAGATAATGTTGTGAAAGGATGACAAGACGTTACATAACTGACTTTCTACCTCACCAGGACATCACACAAGCGATAAACACCAGATGACACGAATTGCCACCATGTAGATGAGGATCACCGTGGATAGGTCCCAGAAACCGCGTTCAGACAATTGGCCATATTTATGGCCTGCCTATATTGCGGCCCCTGGCAAAAGCCAGGGTGGGGCTTCAAATAACAAAAAATTACATCCTAAAAAGGATGTAAGGATGGACATATACGCTAAAACGTTACATAAATAGTATAATTTTGAGGATCAAATTATACAATGCCTTAGAAAGAGTACATAGGCGATCCTTACACCCCCCCCCCCCCCCAACATTTCGATGACCTAACTAGAAGAGGAGAAGAAAGTGTGATGAATTGTTTCAGAAATGAGCGCATTTTAGCTTATTTTATACCGTCTTGCAGCTGCAATTGTTTTGGCCCTACCATGAAACGCCATCATGATTAAAATCAACGATTATCTTCCGTATCTTTGCCCATAAAATAAAAGCGATTATCTCCCGAATCTTTGCCCAACTACCAGGGAATTGGGCAACTTCAGTCTGCGTTAAATATTGTACAGTTTAAGGCTGACCCAGTTTCGTTAAATACAGGACAGTTTCTGGCGTCTGTACTTCATTTTATGGAAGTGGGTCGATCTCAGAAACTGCCTTGCCCTGCTTGAATTTAAATCTGGACATTTTGTGCAACCATTACTAAATTCGCGTGCACAGAAGCACTCATTTAACAATGAACAACTCATAGTAACTCATAGCAACGCACACTTTGATCACTGCAATTACCACTCATATCCAGCTTCGCCCTTTTTAGGACATTTTTTATTATTTGAAGCCCCACTCTGGCTTTTTCCAGGGGCCGCAATATAGGCAGGCCATAAATATTGCCAACTGTCTGAACGCGGTTTCTGGGACCTCTCCACGGCGATCCTCATCCACATGGTGGCACTGTGTGTCATCGGGTGTTTATCGCTTGTGTGATGATCCTAGTGGGGTAGAAAGTCAGTCAGTCAACGCACACTTTTACAAATGAACTTGTATACTTTCCGTCCTTTTTAGGATGAAATTGTTCGTTATTTGAAGCCCTACTCTGGCTCGTGCCAGGGGACGCAATATAGCCTGGACATAAATATAGCCTAAAGGCTGAACGCGGTTTCTGGGACCTCTTCACTGTTATCCTCATTCACATGGTTGCACATTGTGTCATCGGGTGTTTATGGCTTGTGTGATGTCCTGTTGGGGTAGAAAGTCAGTCAACGCACACTCAAATAGTGGAGTGGCTTTTATTATTATCCACCCTGATACGGAGCGCATTTTTTGGGTTATTTTAAAACCTTCCGGCTGTCGGGTGGAGAGGGGGGGGGGGGTCTAAATATAACCTACAGGGTTTCTGGAACTTATGCCCGGGTGATTCTGATCTGAATGATGGCACTTTACCGGCTGTTATCGCTCATCGTGCGGTCCTGGTGGGGTTAAATAAACGTCAGTCAGTCGGAGTGGCTTGGCGATCACTTTCTAACTCAAACCTTCACACATAACTCAATGAAGGCTGGTAACCCAAAGGTTTACCAGCGCATGCTTTTTCAGTAACTCGGGGAGACAGAAATGGTCTGGGTCCGAAGACAGTGGTTGGAGTCTTTAAGGTGGTCAGGGCTGACAAATATCAGTTTCATATTAGTGCCAGGGAAGTAGGCGTGCAAGGAAATGAGCAAGCTGATAGGCTTGCTGGTAAACTTCATTTGCAAGAAGGACGAGTCATGGAACCCATTGAGGTACTGAATGTTCTACGAGAAGCAAGACGTTTTGCGAGAACTAAGTGATGACTGTGTATCTACAACTATGACCAGACTGCAATAAGAGCGTCTAAAGGGGTGTTGCCAGAAAAGAGCACTATACAGGAAGCCAAAGAAGAATAAGAATCCAAGACAGAGCTGGTGTCGTGATTTTCTGAGGAGAGGTTCCGAGCACTCATGGACTGAATGATTCGATGTGCAATGAGGATGTTTTGTTGGCTAACTAAGAAAGCACAATCCTCCCAGTGTGCCTACCAAACCGCACTCCAGTCACATGAGCACATGCTGCAGAACTGTGCTACAGGTGTGGCATTTTAGCACGATTGGTGCTAGTTAGAAGCATTGCTGGGGCCCTGAAACGGACCGTGATTGCCAGAGGAAAGAGGCATACATTATAACGTTTGGAAAGTGTATGGGCCTTGGAGACTTTGTGCTGGTTTAAAGACAGCACAACTGATAACCTGAGTACATCAAACCGATCGAACTGGGGAACAAAATAATCGGGCATACTTAATTATGTTTACTATTTATTATTAGAACAAAGAAAACACAAACAATACATTGCTCAATTTATTTCTGGCATATTTTGCTGTATCTCGTCAGGTGCTTACTATCATCATCATCATGTAGCAGGTCCTTTGCAGAACGTCGCTCTCATCACAGTCTGCCTGTAAGAAACTCAGTCTCTTGCCAGTTCTCCCGCCTCATGAACTTTCGCACTCAAGGAGTCACTTATATCCTGTACCGATCTTCGTGTCGGTCGGCCTCTGCCCCTCCTTCCTGGTACCATGCCTTCTGCTATAATTTTTTTTCCAATCCGTCGTGGCGCTTGATATGACCAAAATATTTCAGCTTTCGAGAAAGGATGCTGTTTATTAGCCAATCTTCCTTGATGTTCAGATCCTTTAAGATGTCAATATTTCTCCTCTGCTTTGCTCAAGATATTCTGAGAATCTTTCTATAGCTTACTATAGTAACGATTATATAAATGGAGCAGATAAGTAAACCCTTTATAACTGAAGTATAAATTCGCACCTGACGATATACAGCGAAATATGCCAGGCAATATATTATGCAATGTATTTTTTGTGTCTTCTGTGTTCATATTTATTATTGATATTATTATTACTGCTGATCATATGTAGTTGGTCGACAATCCACCCTTATTACCATTTAGCATAATTATATTGGAGCACAACAAAAGGGTTACGACTGTAGTCCTGTGTTTGTGGATTTTGAATGTCTTTATCACAGATAAACTATGCAGACACATCAGCTGTACAGAATTACCGCTAAACTATACAGACAGGTTACAAGAGCCAGCGGATAAATGATACATGCCGCTCCCAACAGAGCTGGGATATTTGAACATCTCAGTGTCAACACAATTAGCTCCAGGAAACACTCTGCGCCAGGTTTTTCTAAAATTTTCAGCCTAATTACCCTAGGAGTCTCGGAGAGTGGTTTTCAATATTTGATATCAGTTGACAGAAAGGTGCTGTTTGTTTCCCTTGGGAGCATCTCAGATGCCGAAGAGCGGTGAGAAGAAAAGTGAAATAATGGCTAGAACTTTCTTTATTTATTTTTTTTCTGACGGTACCCAACGATACGCAGGACCGTCCCCTGTTTTATGAATCAATTTTTCCAGCGCTACTGTAATAGACTTTGCGGTGAGTACTAGCCATTTTTTTTTAAAATTATTATTTTTTTTTTTTAAATAAAGAAAGTTCTAGCGAGCCAATCAAGATGTAAATGGTGCCATGGAAGAAAGTACTGGAAATAATATTAAAGATCGGGGGCTGTTGAAACATGGCACCGAATTATATTTGCGCTGCCACAACTGATAGGAGGGACAATTAAAAAAAAAAACTGTTTTGGTTATATCTACCATATTGTTTGAACTCCTATGGTCGCCTTTTGCTTCTAAAAGCTAGTAAATGAGCAAGGCATGTAAAACCGATATCTGAGTGCATTTATAAATCTGCATATACTTATAAAAGGACCCTTTTCTGCGCCTTTATGCGTATAGGGCTAGACCTATATTTTATAGACCAATCGGCACAAAATGGCTGATGTGGTCAGCAACTTGCCGACCGCCTCTACTTCCCGGGACTGCGCCCGGTACCCACTCAAGTCTGGGTCATCATGGGAGCCAAAGCAATTTTTGAAAAAAGTCTGGCTCCGCCAGGGAGCGAACCCACGACCTTCCGATCCGCGGCAAACGTTTAGCCGCTCCGCCATGGCGACTCTCATATACTTATCTAGTCAAGAAAATAGGCGCTTTTGTGCTGAAATGCTACATACAGTTTTTTTTAGAATTACATGGACCAAACAAAAGAAATACTTACATTCTAAAAGATCTGATTATCAAGGAAAATAGCCTCATAAACAGCATCTTGTCTCGGAAACTGAAATACTCTAACCTCGGCGGGTTAGAAAGAAAAGTAGCGGAAAACGTGACACTGGATAAGGGGGAAAGAGGCGGCTAGCACAAAGATAGGCAAACAAGAAAAGAAAGACAACTTGGGCGGGAACGTGCATAAGGTGGAAGAACTAGAGAGGGCCAACCCCTTTTGTTTTCAGGGCGGCTGTGATAAGAAAGATGTTATGTGAAGGACCTGCTATATAACTTTGAATAATTTGTTTCTGTCACATAAGGCCATTGATATAAAAATATTTCTTTGTTTTTTTTTTTACTCATCAAGGACGTAACAGAACGAGAACACAGAACATCTAATCTCATTAACTGTCCTCAGAACAGGGCACAACCGATTACGTAACCACATGTACACAAAATTCAAGATAGGTGTATCAGCCATGTGCACCTGTCTAAATGTGCCCCAGACCGCAGAGCATGTACTCCAGGACTGCACCGAATTTGACACATTAAGGCAAACCTTTTGGCCAGAAAGAACAACAGTGGAACGTAAACTCTATGGACCACTGAATGAACTATCAACGACAGTGAAATTTATACAAGAGACAAAACTGCTGATATAGATAACTTATTTCAGGCGAACGAAAGAAGAAGAAGAAGAATTAACTGTCCCGTAATCACGAATCACTTTATTAACTTTTTTGTGTGTGAAGCCTCCCTTGCCAGTTTGGCTTGTGAAATCAACAATAATGCCCTTGGGAAAGGGGGAAAAAAAGGGGGGGGGGGGGAGAGGAGGGGATCTGATGATATGGAAAGTAATTAATGTTTGCCGTGCAGTACTAATTTCAATTGTTACTTGACCTAGTTTCAACGGGACAGTAATTGCTTACGAGAAATAATTTAAATGCGACTTTTTACATTGTAGTTTTCACTACGACTTTGCAGACATATTGACGGAAATTGTATTACATCGCAAATAATTTCAGGAAACCCAATGAGGAATTGATTTTATTTAAATTAATTCTACGATCGGACACTTAGGATGCATCTATCTTGAATGTGGTTAAGTGTTGCATTAAAATCAGCCATGAACTCGAAATATATTTTGTCTACATTGATATCAATTCGTTAGACTTTGTATTTTATTTCGGGGGCCGCGTTAGCGCAGTCGATAGGAGGCTCGCTTTATAATTCAGCTGCAACTTGCTGCAGCCCACGGTCGAAATCGGGCTGTTTCCTGGTCTTCACCCAGCCTCTAGGCAATGGGTACCAGAGTTAACACTCTGAGGTAGATTAAGGAACGTCGCTGTAGCTACGGAGATGCGTAAGGACGGTGACACAGGCGGACAGTTTTATCAACTGTCTGTACTGGTGGCAGAGCACTTGTGGTTTATAACGGTGTGCTATGACTACCTTTTTATTTTTGTTGCATCACCTTTGTCCTTTGGATAAATTGTATGCACTAATATTAATCTGAGATACTAAGGCAAAATAAATTGTCTGTCGTTCTATTTATATATCAGTAAATCTACTTAAATGCCAGTCGGCCTGCCTGTTTCTTTGATCGTCTATTGATATGACTCCTTTCTTGCTTGTTTATGAATTAATCAAGTAACAGAAAGTATTGTGAACGGCACTCATAGAAAGAAGTAGAAAGATAGAAGAACACACTAGACAACATAAAAATCGAAAGCTATAGTTACCGTGCCGGGAATTGAACCTGTCACCTCCAGACGGCGTCTGCGCCTCGCCATGAATACAAGTGCACTAAGATACATGGTCAACTCGGCACCCCCAAAAAAAGGGCACTAAGATATTTGCTTGTTTATGGATCTGTCTGCTTTACTTTCGCGTCAGTGTGTCCCTTAGTTTTTTTTTATTTGTCTGTCTATCTGTCTGTCTGCGTATCTGCCTACATACACATATGCCATCCTACTTATCTATTTACTTGCCCGCATACCTATCATCCTGTCTGTTTGTCTTCCGGCCTGGATTTTGTCTGTCTATCTATCTATATGTCTGTCCGTGTATCTTATTTCTAAACCTTTATGTGTGACAAATTAGTTGGTACTTAACAGATATGCTGATGTCTATGTATCGATCTTTATATTTTTTTTTGTCTGACTGTCTGTCCCAACTTCTCTTTCTCTCTCCCAACCTCTCTTTGTTGACGTCCATGCCTGCTCCATTACATTGTCCCTAAAATAACACAGCGGAATGCAACGTCAGCAGAAAAAAATCACAACAAAGAAACCGCTGAGAATCAATTTCTGCGCACGCCTAAAGTAACATGATTATGATGGTAAATTAAACCCCCCCCCCCCCTTCGTATAAACATTTTTTAGGGTGCAGGGTGGGGGTGCTCATCTCCACCCCTATAATTATTAGGGGAAGGGGCTCCCCACCTCAATACCCCCACCCCCTGCCCCGTTTTTATTAGGGACGATTGAGTAGAAGATCACATAAATGAATCAATGAATGAGATTCAACCCCACCACGACATTCACCAAGTGATAAACACCCGGCGACCCAAAGTGCCACCATGCGGAGGATGATCTTCCGGGGAGAGGTCCCAGAAACCCCGTTCAGCCGTTAGGTTATACTAGGGCCCCTGACTACAGCCGGGGTGGGGCTTTAAAATAAACCAAAAGTTCCGTCCCAGATGGAGATGTCGCATTGGTTTCGAGAGCCGAACGCTGAGAAAGGAATGGCAAACTACTGGGCATAAATTTTCCCGCAAAAAAACCAGCACAAAAATGCTGGGGTTGGTTCTGTAACGTCCTTTAAAGGATAACTAACTAACTGTTGTGTGTTTGTGTGTCGGGGAAAAAGGGGGGGGGGGCGCAGGCTCAAGAAAAAGTCGCTTGGGTTGTGGAAAAAATAGGGTGAAGTGGGATAAATGCCCTTCCTAAACAACTGTACAAAACCGCAAACGCATCTCTCCAAAAATGTCCATATTTTCTAAAATGTAACCATTTTCACACGGAAACCAAACCCAAGCGAGTAATATCCAAGAGAGACGATTGGCTAGCGTCTATAACACTTAACACACGCTTTTCTGGCATGAACTTTGGCTTGAATGCACCCTTGCATTGTCAAGCTGCTTGGGTGGGCATTTTTCATCGCAACATTGAACTTCGATTAGGGCGTTGCTCCTGTAAAGTATTTTTTGTCTACATCTTGTAGTGGTAAAACACATCTCGTAGAAGTATTTTTTTTTCAATGTTTATTTTTTGCGGTTTCAATGTTTATGTTAGCGGTACTGTTACCTCTAAAAGCGGGACAAAGGTAACGTAAGGATGGCAAAAAATAAATACGAAAATATGCGGAGAGGGGAATATTCAGGCTTCGATAAGATTCCGATTCGGGGTCCTAATGGAGCAATGATGCGCAATACAAGACTCTCAATGTCTATTAGCCTCTCTTGCTCAAGACTACCTCACCTTCACGTGGTGGACCCTGTTCTTCCCAGCAATCCAGTTGAAGGTTGGGGTCTCAACCCCCAGCGGGAAACTGGATGGGACAACAAACGAGGTAAAGTCGAAAGACGAATGGATGAGCCTACTCTCCTCGAGTATGATCACAGTCTACCCTAGCAAAACAAGGTGTTGAAGTCGGAGGCAACCAGCCAAGAGGCGCACCACAGAATCAGGATGCCACGCTCACACTCCATGGAAATATGGCGAACGAAAGAAGAAGAAGAGAAGAAGTTTCCGATTCCTTTTAGGAAAATAATTAAAAGTTTGAACATGTTCAACCTGCTGCTAGCTAGCCGAAGCTGCTTACAGTCTCCGACTATATTTGTGGTCTGGCTTATTTGCGCCACTTTAGTGATTCAAGTTCTGGAATTTGCGCCGTCTCTGGGCTTAGTCCTTCATGAATTCAAGTCAGACCGGTCGTTCATCATGTTGTTGTCAACTGTGTTCTTCCTGCCCTCTCATTCCTCTTCGATAAGAAACAACAGATAAAATAAGTAGCAATATAGAAATAAAGTGAACCACACACACACACACACACACACACACACACACACATACACGCGCGCGCACGCACACACGCACGCACGCATACACACACATACACAACCACAAAACAACCTTGTTATTTTTGTGTAGTTTCATGTTTGACAAAGGCTGCCCGGCCGAAACTTTACGTTATTTGTGTTGTTTTGTGCAAGTTTTTCTTCTTCCCCATTTAGTTAAGCTTTTTAGTCAAATTTCCCTGGAATTCTTTGCTCCAATATAACCGTGCTATATGGCTGTACGGTTAAGAACTGGGTTTCCATGATTTGTAGCTGTTTGCTTTTTCTCCTTGTTATGTTAATCCCACAGAAGGCAATGATGGAGGGGGAACCCATAGCCACCCCCGCCCCCCCCCCCCCCCCCCAAAAAAAAAGAAACCACTGACAGTTTAAGACACCATAACATCACAGCTTAGCCATTTTAGCCTGGCTTGAACTGACCCGACTATCATCCCTAATTGGCGACGCATGGCAACACGAGAGCAAATACTGACATAAGAAGTGGAAGGTGTATGTGAGTATGCTGTTGTTTAATATGCGTCCAAGTGCCTCTGCTTGTGCCTTTTATGTTTCTTTTCCCCGTGTGGGTTCTGAGGCCCCATTGTGGAAAAGACAAGAATAGACCCACTGCCTTCACAGCAAGCATGTCGTAGGAGACGAACAACTGGGGTCTTCCTTCGAAATAGAAATGCATTTGCTCGAGGCAAGAAACAACCAACTGCACACAAATAAGCCAGTAAAACGGATGCACACACATAACGCAGGCCCTGGCGCAAAGCCAAAGTCCAAGTGAACGAACAACCAGGACTTACAGTCGGTGAGCAAAAAAGAAGAAGCAGATATGTTTCTTCAACCGCTTTCGTGATGCTATCTGAATTTAAAAGTTAAAGTTGAGAGGATCGACATCTTTGCACTCGGTTTTATTCCTTATGGCTCGGTACTTTCATCGCAGAGCAACTATCTGCCTGTTGAGAGTGTCGCACAAAGCACTAACTCAGTCGATCTGGCGACTATCTCGAGGGATTTCTGTAAAAATTGCACTTGTGAACCTAACGGCGCCTCTATGAAACGAACCCAATATCGTCAGAGCTCGAGGTCAACCGCTCAACCACTTCGCCACTGAGAATCTACTTCTACTGCTTCTTCTTCTTCTTCTTCTTCTTCTTCTTCTTCTTCTTCTTCTTCTTCTTCTTCTTCTTTTTCTTCTTCTTCTTCTTCTTCTAGCTTACCGGCTGTGAATTCCGGCGGTAAGTCAGGTTGTTCATCCAATTGGACTTTGGGCTTTTACTTTGACCTGAGTTTTGCGTGTACATCCGTTTTACTAGCTTTTTTGTTTGTAGTTCTCTTTCCCCTCCTCTCTGGCAGATGTACTCCGACTTCGAGGGAAACTTCTACTGCTGATGCTGCTGCTAATACTTCTGCTGCTACTATCACTAATACACTACTACCACTGCTGCTGCTACTACTACTTCTTATATTAACTCTACCTTACCCATTGTGAGGAACAAAAAGTAGAATAGTAAAGAAAATAGATTCGCTGCTCCCTTACAAGCATGTCGTAAGAGTCGACTGTTAAAAAGGTTTCCTTCAAAGAGGTGAGGAACAGTCTGCATAACATTAAACTAGATCTGTCAAATGGATATACAGGTAATATTCAGGTACTCGGGCAAGACTAAAGTCTAGAAATGAACGAACAACCATAACTTCCCTGCTGAGTTTACAGCCGGTGATGGCAAAAAAAAAAAAATGAACATAAAAATAATACACGCCCTCATAAGAGAAAGTCGCCGTGGCTTAGCGGCTAGACGCTCGCCTGCGGATCGGAAGGTCGTAGGTTCGCTTCCTGGTGGAGCCGGACTTTTTTCAAAAATGACCTTGACTCCCAGGTCGACTCAGCCTTGAGTGGGTACCGGGTGCAGTCCTGGGAAGTAGAGGCGGCCGGCGTGAT
Organism: Candidula unifasciata; assembly: GCA_905116865.2. Classification (NCBI taxonomy): domain Eukaryota; kingdom Metazoa; phylum Mollusca; class Gastropoda; order Stylommatophora; family Geomitridae; genus Candidula; species Candidula unifasciata. The sequence goes on from CAJHNH020001744.1 coordinate 94,182, forward strand.
GCTGACCACATCACCCATCTTGTGCCGATTGGTCTATAAAACTATAGGTCTAGCCCTATATGCCCTTTACGCCCAAAGGCGTGGAAAAAGGACATTTACTATAACCTGATAAAATGCATACGTTACACACCGATACACCGAAATATACTCACCCATACGCACACACATGCACGCACACACGCACACCCACCCACACATGGGGTTTAGGGAAAAAAATAATAAAGTGAATAGGTGAGGGGTGGCAGGCTGAAAAATTACATCTCTCCACTCTATCGATTTGTGTACATGAAACAAAACAGGCGAAAAGACGCAAATGTGCTACGCCTTAACCCACTTGTATCCCACATCTGCGGATTTCCATATACTGTAGTGCGTTCTGGTAGCAGCTGTATTGTAGCTGCTAGACGCCCGCATGCGGATCGGAAGGTCGTGGATTCAGGTCATGATGGAACCGAACTTATTTTTAAAAATGACCTTGACTCCCAGGTCCACCCCGCCTTGAGTGGGTCCAGGTTCAAGTACCAGGAAGTTTAGCGGCCGGCATGATGCTGACCACATCACCCATCAAGTGTCCAGTGGTCTGTAAATGCCTAATACACCTGAAGGCGTGGAAAAGGGTCCTTTTATAGTGCTTCAGAAGTTCTGCCGATCCTGTTCATGTTTCCCGACCCATCTACCAACTTTCTCAGTCTGATATAAATAAGAGGGATTTCGTCTTGAACTGCTTTCTTCTAAAATAGCCTCTCGCGTGACCTAGGTTGACGCCGTGGGTAGGGGGTGGGGGGGGGGGTTGGACCAGTTCTACATGTTATGGGGTGGTTGAAAGCTGTTTTTTCGTTTAGTATACAAATGAGACATCAGCGCTGATGTAATTGGAGGGAAGACAACGTGACACCCCTCTGACGTGGAAGAGTATAAGAAAGTATGAATGAAAGGTAGTGTGTAGACGCTTATGTGTAGATGGTCCAGGAAACGTGAACAGGACCGTTATACCAAAAGTTAAAAATTTGTAACTCAATAACCGTTTAGTGTAAGTTGTTAAAATTTGGTGTGGAAACTGTTAATAATAATAATAATGTAATTTTTTTAGTTCTTATTTTGCATTATTTGCGGTGTAAGAAAAAGAGACACCGATTCAAACCGAACAATCAGCATGCTTTTAGTGTCTTAAGTGCACATTTTCGGGACATCTGGAGCCTCACTTGGCAGTATGGAACGTCGCAAGCTAGCTTGGTTTAGGCACACGGTAAGACATGATTCGATTGCAAAGACTGTACTTTAAGGAACATTGGGGGGTAATCGAAGAAGAGGATGGCAAAGAAGAATCTGGAATGACAACATCAAGAACTCTACAGTACTAAGTTATCATACACTTATTCGTCAAGCGGAGGACAGAGAAAGTTGGCGGGTTTTATGTGCTAGTTTTCCACAAATACACCTCCATAACCTAAATGGGTTAAAAGTTATGTTATGTTAGTGACTAGAGCAAACTGAGTGATGGGAACTTTCAAAATTGCATGCGTGTCATATGCGTTTCACTCTTATGTAGTCATCGCCAGCGTGTCTTCCGTGTTTGCTGATTTTGCATTGAGTAGGGAATAAGTAATCATTACGCATAGCTGCACATGTGAACTGATTTCCAAAGAATCTCCACACATGTGTCAGATACTGTGTATTCTTTTTCCCCCTAGGGTACATAAATTATAGATCAAACAAAGATTTCCAGAAAGAGACAGTCATGCATTTTTTAGGGGTTGTATTATGAGAAGAAGGAAACTGAAACATGTTATGACTACTGGAAAGATCTGTGACAACAGAGACTAATGAAGACAGCGCAAGGCGTTTTTTTTTCAGCCTTTGAAATAGCATGGAGAAGTGTCCATACGCGAAATGATTCAGGCTGTTGAAGATCGCAAATTATGGAGAGGCGTGATCGCCCACGCCAATCGGCAAGGCACTTGAAGATGACGATGATGACAAATGGGGCGGAGTGAATGGGAGGGACAAGTGACATAAATCCCCCACCTCCCCACCAGGTTCCAATAATCTTTTATACAAATTATCTGTTGATCTAATTACCCAGCCCCCCGAATCGTCAGTTTAGCTTACCAAAGTTCCCACACTTTTTCAAGAAGAAAGCTTTCAAAAGACTCACGCAACATCCATTTAGCTTCCTCATTCGTTTATATTTTCATTCATCAAAGTTTGCTCTCCGTCCTAATTTTCTGCAAATTGTTGATTAACTTTCACTTTCTCTCTCATTAAATTCCCAACGCACAACCTCTCTCTCTCTCTCTCTCTCTCTCTCTCTCTCTCTCTCTCTCTCTCTCTCGTTTTCTCTCTCTCTCTTTTACAGCCGGCGAGGTCAAACAAATAAAAGAGCGGTGAAAGGCGGGATCGCTCACTGCCAGCTCTGCCCAAGTATCTTCTGCTCGCTCGCCACACAGCGTGTCCTTTAGCAAGAGGCAAATTGCAAATTGTCTTTCATTGTGACTACAGCTTTAGTGTGTCTACGCAGTTCTTTTTCAGTTTATTGTTTATGTTTTTAGTTTTGATTACAGCTTGAGGTAAATATTCATACTAATTACGTTAACATTTTGTTTCCATTAAAAAAAAAAAAAAACATACGCATATTTGTAAAATTAAGTTGAAATCTAGAAATAGCAAATATCGATCTAACCGGTGAAGTGTTAGTGTGCGTGCCTTAGATTAAATGTTAGATGCTGGAGAATAAATCCAGCACTTTGTGTGTGGACACCGGCAACGGTGTTACACAAGAGATAGCACTTAGAGAATTCCTGATCTCTTCGATGTAAACAAAATGCAATAAATGTAGAGGTGTTAATACGAACTGTCGGGGGAGAGTAGACTGAATTCCAGAAGCCACAGGAGACAGCAGAAAGATTAAAAGTTACTGACATATAAGATTTCAATCATTAGTGAATAGCGATGCCAACAATGATAGTGTTGAGGACAGATCTACGGTTGCTCCAATTTCCCCCTCAATGCCTCCCTGAACGAATAATAACTGATTTATATTTATCGCCGTCGCTTCGGCCAAGAACAATATGAGTGTTAACTGCAGACTGAAACTGAGCTGTATAATTTAGAAATGAACTTTGACATACTGACAGCGAAAAAGGGATTTATAGAAATGTCATATACAGGTTGTGCACTAGTTAAAGGGAGGCGTGTCCCAGCGCTAGTAGAATCAGATCATCAGATGATGTTCACTCGTTAAAGGGAGACGTGTCCAAGAGCTAGTAGAATCAGATCATCAGATGATGTTCACTCGTTAAATGGAGACTTGTCCCAGCGC
>CAJHNH020001744.1:102500-146074 GCA_905116865.2 Candidula unifasciata
ATGTTTCGATGGCTGTGATGTCGCCTAATTAACTCTGAACACAGTCATTCTAAGGATTACTAAGGGTAGTTTCCTGCAAAGAGTAGGTAGAATTAAATTGTATTATAGAATGACTAGTGTTGAACTTTGGGAGAGACTAAATAAATTCGACTAAGTCAAGAGGTGAAGAAAAGACACTGGCGTTGGATAGGACATACACTGTGAAAATTTGAAAACAGTATAATTAGAATGTCTCTGTGCTGGAACCCACAGGGCCACGGATATCTATCTATCTATCTATCTATCTATCTATCTATCTATCTATCTATCTATCTATCTATCTATCTATCTATCTATCTATCTATCTATCTATCTATCTATCTATCTATCTATCTATCTATCTATCTATCTATCTATCTATCTATCTATCTATCTATCTATATCTATCTATCTATCTATCTATCTATCTATCTATCTATCTATCTATCTATCTATCTATCTATCTATCTATCTATCTATCTATCTATCTATCTATCTATCTATCTATCTATCTATCTATCTATCTATCTATCTATCTATCTATCTATCTATCTATCTATCTATCTATCTATCTATCTATCTATCTATCTATCTATCTATCTATCTATCTATCTATCTATCTATCTATCTATCTATCTATCTATCTATCTATCTATCTATCTATCTATCTATCTATCTATCTATCTATCTATCTATCTATCGTACGTTCATTACCTGGACAGAGTTCTAGTATTATACACTTCCAACCGTTGGCACTACACGTCCCGCCAAATTACATTCAGTCAAAAACGCTCGAACTCAGAGCAGACGATGTTCGTCCATGCCAGTTTGTAGATTGTAAAGCATAGCCAGGTTTTCTATGGAAACAGGTCAGCGGTTTGATCATACATTAACTCACTTCATTGATGCATTCAGTTCAACCACTCTTAGCCCCGTAGGACAAGACTCTCGCAAACTAAAAACAAGACCGAGCTTTCTTTCTTGCTCCATGTTTAAATAATCTCTTCTACCTCTCGTGCACGCACATAATTTATATATAGTAGTTGTCGTCGTCACTCTCAAACAATGAGTAAAATTCCCAAAAGTTAGAAATTGACTTGTTACAATGACAGGGAGATCATGATGTAAGCTGTATGCAATAACGAAGAATAGGATGACGTGGCATTAGTTAGCTGAGGACATATGATCCACTGAGAGGTAAAGGACAGAATAGGATGACGTGGCATTAGTTAGCTGAGGACATATGATCTACTGAGAGGTAAAGGACAGAATAGGATGACGTGGCATTAGTTAGCTGAGGACATATCGTCCACTGAGAGGTAAAGGACAGAATAGGATGACGTGGCATTAGTTAGCTGAGGACATACGATCCACTGAGAGGTAAAGGACAGAATAGGATGACGTGGCATTAGTTAGCTGAGGACATATGATCTACTGAGAGGTAAAGGACAGAATAGGATGACGTGGCATTAGTTAGCTGAGGACATACGATCTACTGAGAGGTAAAGGACAGAATAGGATGACGTGGCATTAGTTAGCTGAGGACATATGATCCACTGAGCGCTAAAGGACAGAATAGGATGACGTGGCATTAGTTAGCTGAGGACATATGATCCACTGAGCGCTAAAGGACAGAATAGGATGACGTGGCATTAGTTAGCTGAGGACATATGATCTACTGAGAGGTAAAGGACAGAATAGGATGACGTGGCATTAGTTAGCTGAGGACATATGGTCCACTGAGAGGTAAAGGACAGAATAGGATGACGTGGCATTAGTTAGCTGAGGACATATGGTCCACTGAGAGGTAAAGGACAGAATAGGATGACGTGGCTTTAGTTAGCTGAGGACATACGATCCACTGAGAGGTAATGGACAGAATAGGATGACGTGGCATTAGTTAGCTGAGGACATACGATCTACTGAGAGGTAAAGGACAGAATAAAGAAGAAGCTAAATTATTGTATATGTGTCTGTCACGAAATAGGATTTTATTTTTTTAATCATTAAATCCAGTTGAGAAGAAGCTTCGTACCAGTCTGCAAAAACACTTGACGATTTTATGTTTCTTCATCTCGTTCTTCAGCATTCGGAGCTTTTGTTCGCTGTTGCAGGTATCACTGCCTCCCTCTATTCTCTGCGATGGACATTTCCTTTCCAGTTGGTGACTGTAAGTGTTTGTAGCTCTGTCTGGATATTATCTCTCCATCTTCTTCTTGGCCTGCTTCGTGGTCTACTCTCATTCAACTATGTTATCGGCAACTCTATCTCTCCATGCCTCAGTCATCGCAGTTTACAAGCCCTCGACATATCAGTAGTTGCTGGTTATTTGAACAGAATATGAATTTTTTATTGCTTCTCTCTCTCTCTCTCTCTCTCTCTCTCTCTCTCTCTCTCTCTCTCTCTCTCTCTCTCTCTCTCTTTCTCTCTCTCTCTCTCTCTCTCTCTCTCTCTCTTTCTCTCTCTCTCTTTCTCTCTCTCTCTCTCTCTCTCTCTTTCTCTCTCTCTCTCTCTCTCTCTCTCTCTCTCTCTCTCTTTCTCTCTCTCTCTCTCTCTCTCTCTCTCTCTCTCTCTCTCTCTCTCTCTCTCTCTTAATTCTCCGAAACCAACAACAACAACACCGACAACAGGTGGGTAGGTAGTTGTACCCCACCAGGACATCGGTTAGTTGCGTATCCTTCACAGGACGTTGCAGAACCAACCCCAACATCCCATGTGTGGTTTTTCTAGGCAAATTTACTTCCAGTAGTTTGCCATTCCCTCTGGACGGTCGGCTTTCTTGATACCACTGTCGAAACCAACGCAAGGCACATGGCCCGCAGCTGGGATCGAACCCGGCTTCCCGGCATTACAAAGCGATCGCATCACAGAACCGACACCAGGACATCACACCAGCAATAAACAGCCGGTGACACAAAGTGCCACCATGCGGATGAGGATCGCCCGTGGAGAGGTCCCAGGCTAAACCATATATATGCCCCGGCTACATTTAGGGCCCCTGGCAGAAGCCAGGGTGGGGGGGGGGGGGGGCTTCAAATAACAAAAAATTGCATCCCACAAAGGGATGACTTTAAGCAATAAATAACACCGACAACAACAACGCGAGCCAGGACAACCATAACGTTAACAAACAGACTATGCTTCTCATTTTTTAGTTTTATTTTGTGTTAATATTTTTTTCAAACGTGCCTCTCTCTCTCCCTCTCTCTCTCTCTTGTTTCTCTCTCTCTTTCTCTCTCTTTCTATGTCTCTCCTTCCTGATATCTAAAAGTGCAGTGCACAGCTCCCAATGTCAAGGACCCTTCCTGTCTCCCTCTAACTCAGCTCCCATGATCCCCAGAACTAATTCGTCTGCTTCCGTCACCACAAATTCCCGCCAATAACACTCCAATTATCTTGGGTGCTTTCGGTTGTTTTCGGTTGACTGCCCACAATTCCCGCTTGGCCATCCCCGGGAAACGTTTCACAATCTCTGTACTGGGACCCACATCTTCCACCATTAGTTATTTTTTTATAAGCCTTTTTGTTTTTTCTTTCTTTCTTCTCCACTCTACCCTCTTTTTAAAAAATTTTTTTTCAATTAATGAAATATAAATTATTGACGACTAATAAACACTCATAACTTATTGGTAAAGTGATAAGAACAATTGGAACATGTTATAACCACTGGCAACATCTATGGAAAAAGAGACAAAGGAAGACAACGCGATAAGATTCTTGACAGCCTTTTGCCATGACATCTATATTATGGAGGGGTGACAGCGCAAAATCTAATGCATGCTGGTGAAGACCGCAGATTATGTGCAGGCATGATCGCCCCGTCAGTCGGCAAAGCGCTTCACGCTGATGATAAATTAGCGACTATTTATTGTCATTATAGAAAATGAAAGAAAGGACCCTTTTCCACGCCTTTAGGCGTATAGCGCATACAGGGCTAGACCTATATTTTATAGACCGATTGGCACAAAGTGGGTGATATGGTCAGCATCACGCCGGCCGCCTCTATTTTCCGGGACTGCACCCGGTACCCACTCAAAGTTGGGTCGACCTGGGAGCCAAAGTCATTTTCGGAAAAAAAAATAATCTAGCTTCGCCAGGGAGCGAACCCACGACCTTCCGATCCGCGGCGAGCGTCTAGCCGCTCTGCAAGGGCGACTCCTCTATTGCCTTTATAGCCTTTATGAAATAAAATCCCCATCTGCACAGTCGTGGCGACAGCACTAGCCATGCGGTTAAAATCCTCAGGCTCAAAGACCCGCCTGCCTACACAGCAAACGTGGTATCACAAAGGCAGTTGCTGGCAAGGCCTATATCTTTCGCCTGTATGGTGCAGGCAAGTCAGAGAGATGTACTGGTAAAGCGGAAACATGTATGTGTGTGTGAGTGTGTGTGTGAAGGTGTGGGAGGGTGGGGGGGGGGGAGGTAATGTTTGTCTTTGGGTCTGATGATTCAAGACCGCCTGACTAGTACAGTCTCCACGATCTTTGCAGGTTATAATTTTATATCTGCCTTCCACAGAAATAACCCACAACGTTACCGTGCATTCAAAAACAGTTTATAATCATGCTAAAAAATAAACAAACTGCGAAAGTATATATATATATATCTTATATATATATATATATATATATATATATATATATATATATATATATATATATATGTGTGTGTGTGTGTGTGTGTGTCAGATTTACGTGAAAAGTGACAAAAGACGTGCATAGGATGTTCTGGCGATAAGCCTTCGTCGGCAGAATAATAAAAAATAAGACACAGTAAAACAAATTTAATGACTATAAAATGAATGGCTACATTACGATATTCAAATATTAAGTGAGGCAAACAAATGGAGAAAATAATTATAAACGACAGGATGATATAAGGTACGCGATACCTACCTGAACCGCTGCATATGTTACACTGCTTCCTGGACGGTCGGCTTTTTGATACCACTGTCGAAAACAACGCAAGGCGCATGGCCTGCAGCCGGGATCGAACCCGGCATCCTGGCATTACGAAGCATTCTCATCGACTTAGCCACAGAGCCGACGAATAGAATACAGCAGGAAGAAATATAATGTGAATAGATGGTTAAATTGTACAACAGGTACAGGGAAAGAGTATGAATATGGAGGTCTCAAAAGAGAGATAGTAAGCAGAAACAGAGCAGCATAGAAACAGGCTAGTTGGCCTGTCTGATAATTTGCTGGATTCATTTACCAGTAAAAAAAAAAATTTCTTTTTAATAGAAACTTGGAGCAGCACTTCAACTCTAAAATAGGTGATAGGAAGTTTCCTGGGTAATCAATACATCCAGTTTAGTTTTGAAACATCATCTCTTGAGTACTTCTCCTTATTCTTCTATTTCTTCTCCTCCTCCTTATCTTCCTCCTCCTTCTTCTTCTGTAGCAAAAACCATTGAGATGACTTCACGAATAACAACCACAGCATCACCAAAAAAAAAAAACAGTGATAATCACGATAACAAAATGTGACAGCCAAGACAATAACAACCAGGACGACATAAAAAAAAAAAAATTTAAATAAAATAACACCACCAGAGAAGGCAGCGAAAAACTCCATGGCGAAAGTGACATCACTTACATTAACAAGATTAACTAACACAACCATCACAACAGCAGCAGCAACAACAACAACAAGTACCGGTACAGCAACAACAACAAAAAAGACAGTAACAACATCAACAATAATAACAAAAAACAACAACAGCACAAAACAGCTACAACTGCAGCAACAACAACATCCACAATTACCATCATAGCATGGCCAAGAACAACAGCAACACCAAGAACAGCTATGGGGATAACAACATTAATTTTGTTTAAAAAAAAAACATTAGCAATAAAAGTACGACAATAATAACTACCGCAAGTACTATTACAAGCACAACAACAACAACAACAACAACAGTAACAGTATCATCATCCTCATCGAGTGAATGCCTACTGACTGGCATGGACGTTCATGCCTCTCCAAAATATGCGATCAGCAACTGCGTGTACTACTTCATGTGTTGACACCCCTTAATGTCATGACAAAAGACACAGCTGTCAAAAATCTTTCACGCTGCCTTTCTCTGTTTCTCTTTTCACAGATCCTTCTTTCCAGTGGCCACAACATGTTCCAGTTTTCTTATTCTCATAACTTAACTAATCAAATGATCACTGTCTCTTTCCGGTGTTAGTGATAGGTTTCAGTCGTTCCCTCTTCTGCAACAACAATAACAATAACATCAATAAACGCAATATATATATATATATATATATATATATATATATATATATATATATATATATTATATAGAACAGCAAAAACTAAGTAGCAACAATAATAACAACACGACAACAAATCCCCAAACAACCACAATATCAAAACAGATATCACAGCAGCAACAACAACAACCACTGCCATCTGGCCAAGTTGTTTTTACGATAGCCACCAGCAAGGAACCCTGGAATCTTTTCTATTCATCTCTTTGCACGCTCACGGGACGACAAACAGGGGCGGGGGAACGGGAGGGGCCATAGGATCCTTGAGGCCCCTCACGCCCCATCCCCAAACGCACACAGTTTGCAGTGGTGCTAACTGGTCATCCCAAACGTGTACAGACCTGTGGCAAGGTAAGATCAAGGCTCATATGTAAACGTTAGCAGGTAACAGTTACACTAACGAAGTTGTCACGTGATATATTCATCATCGTTGCTAGGCTGTAAAGAATATGTGTGCGCAGCTAGCACTGTAGGACTAGTAACTGGTAACTTTCGCACCTTACAATTTATGCATGAGGGGGTTAAATAAGCAGCGAGCTGTTTTTTTTTTTTTTTTTTTTTTTTTTGCATTGTTCGAGATGTAAATCGAGTACCGTATTGGTAATAAACATTAAAGAGCAATAATGAATTTTAAAATGTGTTTTTTCTTTTCATTAGCAGTGGTAAGCGTAAGCGGGAATTTCAGTCGTCACGTGCACGCCTCGTCACTGGTATAGATTCTCTCTTTTTAAGTAAATGTTTATACATTTCATATTACACTTACAGATTTTTAAAAAAAAAATCTGCTTCTTCTTCTCTCTACGGATGGAATGGCTCGCGGCTCTAGGACAGGAAGGGATCTCTGGAACAGGCCCTTCTGTTCGCTTCGTATAAAGTACTTTTCAGTGTCTCTGATACTTCTATGGTCCATATTTCTACATGGTCGACCTCTGAGTATGTTATCGCTGTATCTATATAACACTGCTCTAAGTGGTACCCTGTCTGATGCTAGTCTTGTTACATGACCAAACCATTTGATTTGTTGTCTACCTATACAGTTAAGTCTTTGTTCTGTGCCGATTCTCCTCCTGATATCATCGTTTCTAAGTCGATCTGTCCTCGTTACGCCTAGCATAGTACGTAAACGTTTAATTTATGTCGTGACATTTTCCTTCTGTTTTCTGAAGACAACATGTAACATATTTAAGACAATACGCCTGTTGGTTTTGGTTTGAGGGCCTAGTCGTGAGGTATTTGGAGTAGAACGGTGTTTGCCTGTCCGTCCATCCATCCACCCATCTATTCATCCATTCATCTATCCCTCCATCTATTCACCCATCCCTCCAAGTATTATTATTATCAAAATTATTATTGCGTACCTAAACACAACTTAAATTCCTCAAGCCTCCCCAGTTTCCTAGATAACTATAACGGGGATAAGACCCCCCCCCCCCCCGGCTTCCCTTTGCGCCCCACCTCTTTTCCTGCCGCTCCCAGTGTCTTCCTTGTAAAAGCGCTTCTGAATACGATAAACCAACAGGGATGTGCGCACTCTTAGTAAACAAATGAGCTTTCAATTTTCCACAGACGCAACAAAACATATCATTTGCCTGTCATCAGGCCACCCACTGTAAAATACAAACACCATTAGTTCGACAATATGTATGACATCTGACTTATCACAGCCTGTTTGTAACGAGTGGTTGTAGTTGGATTTTGCTCTCTAGGCTACGTCCACGGGGGTTTCTGGTATCTATAGATATGGAGATTTAAATGTACTTTTGCCGTAGATGTTTGCTCATGCCAATCCGTGTATAGTTGTGTTATTGTTTTCTTTCAACACAGCTGTGTAGAATATTCATATAATTCAAACTGTATGGAATTAATACCAAAAAGTATTCACGAGAGATGCACTGAGAAACTCGCAAAGACATGCATACACATACATCTGCAGGCTGATAGCTAAACAGTCAATCATTCAGCCAGGCAGGCTGGAAGACATTATACAGATAAATAGACAGATAGACAGGCAGACAGACAGACAGACAGTGTGTTATTGATAGCGATAAATAAAGAAGGAAAGAAGAAAGAAAGAAAAAAGGAAAGAAAGAAAGAAAGAAAGAAAGAAAGAAAGAAAGAAAGAAAGAAAGAAAGAAAGAAAGAAAGAAAGAAAGAAAGAAAGAAAGAAAGAAAGAAAGAAAGAAAGAAAGAAAGAAAGAAAGAAAGAAAGAAAGAAAGAAAGAAAGAAAGAAAGAAAGAAAGAAAGAAAGAAAGAAAGTAAGAAGCAAAGAAGGAAAGAAAGAACGACATATAGACATACTAGACATACACAGTCAGACAGTCGTAAAGAAAGAAAGAAAGAAAGAAAGAAAGAAAGAAAGAAAGAAAGAAAGAAAGAAAGAAAGAAAGAAAGAAAGAAGGAAAGAAGGAAAGAAAGAACGACATATAGACATACTAGACATACACAGTCAGACAGTCGTAAAGAAAGAAAGAAAGAAAGAAAGAAAGAAAGAAAGAAAGAAAGAAAGAAAGAAAGAAAGAAAGAAAGAAAGAAAGAAAGAAAGAAAGAAAGAAAGAAAGAAAGAAAGAAAGAAAGAAAAGAAAGAAAGAAAGAAAGAAAAGAAAGAAAGAAAGAAAGAAAGAAAGAAAGAAAGAAAGAAAGAAAGAAAGAAAGAAAGAAAGAAAGAAAGAAAGAAAGAAAGAAAGAAAGAAAGAAAGAAAGAAAGAAAAAAAGAAAGAAAGAAATTCCAATTAAAAATGGGAAAGAGAAAAATCTTACACACACATGGGGGGGGGGGGGGGGGAAGAGAGAGAGAGAGAGAAAGAAAGAAAGAAAGAAAGAGAGAAAGAGAGAGAGAGAGAATGGGAAAGAGAGAGAGTGAGAGAGAGAATGAGAGAGAAAGAGAGAGTCAAGTATTTCCCAAGTCAAATGTTGCATACGTGTATTAAAAGGGTCGGATTTCAACTTAAGACTAAAAGATGGAGGGTTCTAGAATCGATATTCGATCTCAGCCGTGTGGGAATATTAACCAAAGTTTGCGTAATGAGGCGCCCGAGTGCAATCAACAGTATCGACCCCAGTGTTATGATCAAGCTCGGAAGAAGCAATCACCCGGTTATGTAGACTGCTTGTGAGGGTTTCACTGGTTATAGTGGCTGCCTGTTGGTTCTGGTTTCAGGGCCTACTCTTGAGGTGTTTGGAGTAGAACGGTGTTTGTCTGTCCATCCACCCATCCATCCATGCATCCATCTATCCATTCATCCATCCATTAATCAATTCATCAATCTATTTATCCATCAATCCATTAATCTATTCATCAATCTATTTATCCATCCATATTTCCATCCATCAGTCTATCCGTCCGTCCTTCCACTTGTCTGTCTGTCTGTCTGCTTGTTGGTCTGTCTGTCCATTTATTAGGACTCTACTACTACTACTTATTTGTGTTGATTTTTCCGCCACTTTATTTACCCGTCTTCACTTCAATTCACGAATCTCACATTCCTTATCTTTGGAAGTCCACGAACTTAGTGGTTAGTCGAGTTTCTAACTGCATGTCGCACTATTCTCTCCCAAAGTCTGTACCAGTGGAATTCACACACAGTGTCTGTACCAGTGGAATTCACACACAGTGTCTGTACCAGTGGAATTCACACACAGTGTCTGTACCAGTGGAATTCACACACAGTGTCTGTAGCAGTGGAATTCACACACAGTGTCTGCACCAGTGGAATTCACACACAGTGTCTGCACCAGTGGAATTCATACACAGTGTCTGTAGCAGTAGAATTCACACACAGTATCTGAACCAGTGGAATTAACACACAGTGTCTGTACCAGTGGAATTCACACACAGTGTCTGTAGCAGTAGAATTCACACACAGTGTCTGCACCAGTGGAATTCACACACAGTGTCTGTACCAGTGGAATTCACACACAGTGTCTGTAGCAGTGGAATTCACCCACAGTGTCGTTCACTGTCCCGTTTGAACACTAATGAAAATTTGTCAGTTCAGAAACAATCTTGAAGCTTGCCCATGCAAAGTGAAAGCGCGTAAGGCAGCTATCAGATTGACCAACACTAACGGTCACAAGCCAGAAATGCAACTAAAGTTGGTGCAAACGGTCAATCGCGGAAGCAGGCTTTGCACCAGCAAAACTGCCTAATTTCTGAAGGTTTTCGGCCACCCGCCATTTTACTGCAGTCAACAACACGTCCCTGCACAACAGACCCCAAAAAAAATTCAACTGAAATCCAAGTTCGCAGTGTCATCCCAAGCACTTAAATCGGTTATTCGCAGGCGGAACCTTTATCTTTTTATTCCCTGTTCAGAAATGGAGAATATGCATCAGCAAAACTTCACTGGAAACAAATAACTTTTCAGAGAGTCAGCGTTTAGTCGGCTTTCGACCATTTTGGGCGGAAGTCCAAGAACTTAACGAACTGCTAGAATAAATCAGTCCTTACTGTTATCATCTGTACTGTTAGACAGTCGGCGTGAATGGCTCAGGCGTTGCGAATGCACATCGTAATACCGAGATACCCGGCTGGAGACGAACTTTGGGCAATTGGAAAGCAGACTGCTTTGCGTTTATTTCAACTGAACGTAAAACTGACAGAATATGTCTATGAATTATATACAAAACACAGACTATATTGGTAAATTAGAGACTCGGAGAGAAAAAAAAAAGTATATGTTGGGATTTGAAGACAGAACATGTTGTGTGGATTATAAATAGAACAACAGAGCAAATTCTGGGCTTCATTTACTTTAATACACATCGCTCACACCACACTCTCCCTATCTCCCGCGATACTTGGAGGGAGCTGTGTCCTAACCTCCTCGTTACAACAGCTGCAAGGAGGTTTGGTGTCCCTGACTTCCCGCTTGTTCGACCGGGTATAAACATCCTCTTTTTAAACAATGAATTCTTACATTTCAGATTATTTCACTTGTATTTTTATATTGGTTTGTTTTTTTAGTACCTAATAATAATAATTATAATTTTAAACTTCAAAAAAGCTGAACCTTTTTGAGGTCTCGTCCTAGACATTTTAAAAAGTTTAGAAATGCCGCCCCTAGCAATTTATTTCTAATAGTGCCCCGGAACTGAACATACAGAAAACAGTCGACCGTTGGTAAATGTAGATGATGAACAGTGCCCTTTTTTTTGCTTCCTTGCTCCCCTAAAAGAGTCATACCTGCCTTATTTCTGTACTTTATACTATTCAAATCGGTCAAAGAGAGTATTGTAAAGTTCACGCATGTGTTTTTGTGAGTGCGTGTGTGTGTGTGTGTGTGTGTATTGTGAATTGTTTTTTTTTGTGTTCTGCTGATAAACGCTTATCATCGCAGCGTCTTATGTTTGTTTATTGCCAGTGAGTTTGTGTGTGTGTGTGTGTGTCTGTGTGTGTGTGAAGCTGATACATATTTTATGTTTTTTTGTTTTTTTTGAAAATTAATTTCTATCTTTTCTCTCCCCTGTCTTTTGATTTTTGATTCTTTTTAAAGAAGAAAACAGTAAAGACACAAACGGCAGGAAGATTCCATAATATGGCAAAACCTTTTCCCACGAGCTTTGAATTATTTATTAGATTTCCAACTGTATTGTTCGAGTGAAATTTATTGTTAGATTCCTAGGGGGATGGTAGCTGGGTCTATGTAATTTGTGCTATTCTCTAAACACACCGCAAGATCTTGTTCGAAAAGAGACCCAACTAAAAAAAAATTCAATTTCAGGGACCAGAAAAATAATTCCATTGTTTAACGTCTAAGGTTACTTGTCTTCGTCGATAAGGGTAAAAAAACAACAACTAGAAATCTGAAGCCACAACAAATATTTTAAAAACATGTGCTGATTAAAACGAAACGAAATAATGATTCAGTTAACGCCCTAGAAATGGGATACATGCGCAAACACAATAGGAATGGGTTTAAAAAACATTACTATGGTATAAGTGCCAAACGTGGACACTTACATACTCTCATGAACGTAGAATTGTGACAACAGAGATAAAATGCCTTAAAAGAGACGCAGACGTTTTAAGGAAAAACAGAATACGAAATCACAAAACCAGACGAATGCTAGGGATAAAGCCAGTCCTACAGGTCATAAGAGAATAACAAATGAAGTGGTTTGGACACCTAACAAGAATGCCCTGGTACTATCTCCCACAGCTAGCCACACTAAAACGTTACAACGGGTGTAGAGCGAGCAAAAGACCTCGGAGAAAATGGAGTGATGGCATAAAGAACAGCCTTACAGAAATGAGCATCAATCGGACACTTCACTGAGGTACAAGGTGGAAGATAAAAACTTTAAATAGGAAGCGAAGAAAAAAAATACAGTAATGATAAAGCAAAATGTATCTTAAAAGTGAAGAAATCAAACCCGACTACAAGTAGGTGGGTAGGTAATTGTACTCCACCAGGACATCACACAAGCGATAAACACCCGGTGACACAAAGTGTCACTATGCTGATGAGGATCACCCGTGGAGCGGACCTAGAAACAACCTTCAGCCGTTAGGCCATATCTATGTCCCGGCTATATTCAGGGCCCCCGACAGAAGCCAGGATGTGGCTTCAAATAACCAAAAAAATCCCATCCCACATGGGGCGGACCTACAATTTTTAAACGGATCAGACTACAAGTAGAACTAGTCAGCTTTCAAAACGTCAGGAATGGTTTAGGTTTAGATAACGGATCAATATCATGGCACAAGGGTAGTAGTAATAAAAAGTAATAATAATACATTGTAGAAATTTATAGACAGGTGGTGATTGGGTGAAGATGAAACAAAAAAGAGAAAGGATGGTTGTCCATCTAATATATTCGCAATATTATATTTGTCAACCCTGTATACTCGCGTTGCTTTTCTTGTCCACCCAGTGTATTCGCAACATTATCCTTGTCCACCTAGTATACTCGCAGTGTATTTTTGTTCACTACGTATATTCGCAGAATTATTTCTTGTCCACTTAGTATATTCGCAGAATTATTTCTTGTTTACCTAGTATATTCGCAGTGTTTTTCTTGTCTACTCAGTATATTCGCAGTGTTTTTCTTGTCTTCTCAGTATATTCACAGTATTATTTCTTGTCCACTTAGTATATTCGCAGTATTATTTCTTGTCCACCTAGTATATTCGCAGTATTATTTCTTGTCCACCTAGTATATTCGCAGTATTATTTCTTGTCCACCTAGTATATTCGCAGTATTATTTCTTGTCCACCTAGTATATTCGCAGAGTTTTTCTTGTCTACTTAGTATATTCGCAGTATTATTTCTTGTCCACCTAGTGTATTCGCAGTATTATTTCTTGTCCACCTAGTATATTCGCAGTATTATTTCTTGTCCACTCAGTATATTTGCAGTATTATTTCTTGTCCACCTAGTATATTCGCAGAGTTTTTCTTGTCCACTCAGTATATTCGCAGTATTATTTCTTGTCCACTTAGTATATTCGCAGTGTTATTTTTGTCCACTCAGTATATTCGCAGTATTATTTCTTGTCCACTTAGTATATTCGCAGTATTATTTCTTGTCCACTCAGTATATCCGCAGTGTTTTTCTTGTCTACTTAGTATATTCGCAGTATTATTTCTTGTCCACTCAGTATATTCGCAGTATTATTTCTTGTCTACTTAGTATATTCGCAGTATTATTTCTTGTCCACCCAGTATATTCGCAGTATTTTTTCTTGTCCACCTAGTATATTCGCAGTGTTTTTCTTGTCTACTTAGCATATTCGCAGTATTATTTCTTGTCCACCTAGTATATTCGCAGTATTATTTCTTGTCCACCTAGTATATCCGCAGTATTATTTCTTGTCCACTCAGTATATTCGCAGTATTATTTCTTGTTTACTTAGTATTTTCGCAGTATTATTTCTTGTCCACCCAGTATATTTGCAGTATTATTTCTTGTCCACCTAGTATATCCGCAGTATTATTTCTTGTCCACCCAGTATATTCGCAGTATTATTTCTTGTCTACTTAGTATATTCGCAGTATTATTTCTTGTCCACCCAGTATATTCGCAGTATTATTTCTTGTCTACTTAGTATATTCGAAGTATTATTTCTTGTCCACCCAGTATATTCGCAGTATTATTTCTTGTCCACCCAGTATATTCGCAGTATTATTTCTTGTCCACCTAGTATATCCGCAGTATTATTTCTTGTCCACCCAGTATATTCGCAGTATTATTTCTCGTCTACTTAGTATATTCGCAGTATTATTTCTTGTCCACCCAGTATATTCGCAGTATTATTTCTTGTCTACTTAGTATATTCGCAGTATTATTTCTTGTCCACCCAGTATATTCGCAGTATTATTTCTTGTCCACCTAGTATATTCGCAGTATTATTTCTTGTCCACCTAGTATATTCGCAGTATTATTTCTTGTCCACTCAGTATATTCGCAGTATTATTTCTTGTCCACTCAGTATATTCGCAGTATTATTTCTTGTCCACCTAGTATATTCGCAGTGTTTTTCTTGTCCATTTAGTATATTCGCAGTATTATTCCTTGTCCACCCAGTATATTCGCAGTGTTATTTTTGTCCACCTAGTATATAAAGCTATAAAGGTAAAGTAGGGAGATGTGAACCAGCGTCATTGCAGACAGTTATTTACCATAAGTGCTCTGCCACCAGTATGAGCTGATAAGAAACTGTCCGCCTGTGTCACCGTTCGCAGGCAACTCCGTAGCTACAGCGACGTTCCTCTATTTCCCCTAGAGTGTTAAATCTGGTACCTATCTCCTAGAGGCTTGGGTAACCGCGAGAACCGCCCGGTTTCAAACACCGGTTGTGGGCTGCAGCGAGTCGCAGCTGGATTTGAAAGCGAGTCTCCTATCGACATTCAATTTTAGCCATCTTTCTCTTCTAAGCATCCGAAGAAAATTTAAGCACATTCACATATCCACTGGTAGTATCATAATTCGAGACTGAACACTTCGCAGGCATAGTTAATAACACTTAACACTTCACAACAGCCTATTTCGATAACGTAGAAAGAAAGCACGTAAAAATCAGTTCCTCTGTTCATTTTAGTCCGAAAATGTATGTTTCCCCACGTGCACAACTGAGCGGAACTGCCACTTGGCCTGTTAGCTGGAGAAGGCGTTGGTTTCGCCATCTTGAACTATCACGGATCAGTTCAGTGCTCTTGTCTATGCCTCCTTCCCCAATCCATATGGCTATGTCATATCCAGATGTCTATCTCTATCTTCCCTTTGCTTTTCCCCCCATCTATTTTGCCAGTCGTCACCAAGTTCTCCAGTCCACTCCTGGTAACATGTCAGAGAGTGTCAAAGTGTTTATGTCTAATTTACCTAATCAGTTTACGACATTCTCTCTGTGCGGAGAAGGAATGCGACGTTTGGTTTTCCATTTTCACACGAAATTCTCTGCAATGTTCTGGAAACAAAACGACATCTCCTTTGCGATAAATTCATTTACTTTCTCTGTTTATTTTCATGCCTTTTCTTCTTTGGCTGCTTAAAATGAGGGCGGAGCGCATATGGGAATAACCAGAGTGCTGTAATGTCGATTCATGACTAAATTCAGTTTAATTTACTCTCTAATCATCATCATCACCGAACAACAACAAAACAGTAACAACAACAAAACAACGACACCATTGGCAAGAGAAACAAAAATAAAAACGATAAAACCATCTACTCTTAAACAACATCGTAACACACTCTCTCCCTATCAACCCCAAACTCCACGATCATCCTATATCCAACAAATTACCCAAAATCCTCCCCAGCGACTCAGAAATGCCCTAAAACTACCTCCGATCCACGATTTTAAAAGACCAGACCGGAAACCAGAGCTTGAATCCAGTACTTTCACTATCAACAAGATAGTGTTTCGTAAAACTTCTCTCATAGTAACGGCTTTCATTCTAGTCCTTCATCGTGATCTGGTTTAGGGTTAAAGTTCTGGGGCTGAAGAAAATCGATATGCATAAAATATAAGAGGCAGTCTGTATTTTAGTATTACTCGGAAAATCGGTAGGGGGTCACATAATGGGGGGTTGTTTATTGGGTGTTTGTGTATGTTTATGGCCCATGTCCTTGTTGCTGACCTCCTCCCCTCTTCTTTCCTTCCTTTCTTTAGGGTGTTTTTAAAATAATTGGTGATGGGAGCAGTATGGTTGTCAATATGATGGCTTTCGCGTGCTCTAATTTTTGTCGCCTTTTTGTCCTTCTTCTTCTTCTTCTTCTTCTTCTTCTTCTTCTTCTTCTTCTTCTTCTTCTTCTTCTTCTTCTTCTTCTTCTTCTTCTTCTTCTTCTTCTTCTTCTTCTTCTTCTTCTTCTTCTTCTTCTTCTTCTTCTTCTTCTTCTCTTCTTCTTCCTTCTTCTTCCTTCTTCTTCTTCTTCTTCTTCTTCTTCTTCTTCTTCTTCTTCTTCTTCTTCTTCTTCTTCTTCTTCTTCTTCTTCTTCTTCTTCTTCTTCTTCTTCTTCTTCTTCTTCTTTTCTTCTTCTTCTTCTTCTTCTTCTTCTTCTTCTTCTTCTTCTTCTTCTTCTTCTTCTTCTTCTTCTTCTTCTTCTTTCTTCTTCTTCTTCTTCTTCTTCTTCTTCTTCTTCTTCTTCTTCTTCTTTCTTCTTCTTCTTTCTTCTTCTTCTTCTTCTTCTTCTTCTTCTTCTTCTTCTTCTTCTTCTTCTTCTTCTTCTTCTTCTTCTTCTTCTTCTTCTCATCATCCTCCTCCTCATCTTAATTACTATCACTTCTACTACTGCTGCTGCTAATACTGCTGCTACCAACCGCTGGGACAGACCACGGAGGCTGTAGCTGTCTAGCCTTCCCTTGCCCTGAGAGCAATTCTATACACTTTCTCACAACACAAGCTTTCCGGTGTCTGCAACACACAGGAGCAGTTTTGTGACACCGAAAATAGTATAAGAAACGAACGAAAATAGTAAAGGGTTCGACAATTATCGAATAAAATAGAAATCTGTCGCAGTGAAACAAAAGAAGGGCAAAACGTGGGAGCGCAACTTTTAACGAATCAAATTAACAACAATGATATTTATTAGAAGAATCGGCACAGAACCAATGGTTTGGCCATGTAACAAGATTGGCAGCAGACATGATACCACAGAGAGCAATGTTAAACAAATATAACGGTAACATACCCAGAAGACGACCACGCAGAAATGGACCGCAGAAATCTCAGAGACATTGAAAAATACTATATACGAAGCGAACAGAAGGGCCCGTTCTAGAGATCTCTTCCCCCACAAAAAAATTGGGTGTCTCAGTCCCATGATGATTCTCTAAGGAACGTGGCCTTAAGAGGCTTAGGTCGTGTTTAAGTGTGCACTAATAGTAACGAACAATGATAATAATGCCTTTTATATGCTACATGGTAAATAATATAATAATGTTTTTTTTTTTGTTGAAATAATATGAAGCTTAATATAAACACAATTTTTTTTTAAAGTTTCGGGTAGAAAAGGTGGAGGTGGGGGAGGACGATGGTGGAAGAAGGTGGGTGCTTTTTAAAACAGGACGTGGTGGAACTAAGTCCCTGCTTAAATGTGTGTGTGGAAGTAAGAAAGGGAGGGGGGGGGGAGAACACAATATGCCTGAGGCACCCAGTCTCAAACGCCTATGTTTGAGAAGGACTCCGGGAGAATGGAAGAACAATTTTAATGACTGAATTTAAAATAACATCAATATTACCAAAAATTCCCAGAAGCATCGAGTTTGCGAATTTGAATTCTGTAAAATGAAACCCATCTCGTGGCACTTGCTGGCAAAATTGTGTTTTTCTCTTTTTAATGTTTTCTGTTCCAGTGCTTTTATCAGTTTCTCATACATTTTTAATATTCAGTTGGGATTCTAGCGATATTTTATTGTATAAATCTTTCTATTTGCATTATGTTCGATGTTTTATCTCCGAGTATGGGTTCCAGGTCCCGATTTCGGGACAAAAGAATTTACCACTTCAAACAAGCATGTCATAAAAGTCGACTTAATAAGGGCTTTTCCGTCGAAGCATGTGTCTGAGCAGCGAGAAACCAACAAGTCTGTAAAACGGACGACACGCAAAACCTAGATTTTAGAGCAAGACCAATGTTCAGAACTGAACGAACAAACAGAACTTTCAGGAGGGTTTTGAAGAATTAGAGGTTTTCTCTTCTCTCGTGTTTCTTTGTTATAACACCCTTTCCCCCCCCCCCCCCACCCCAAAGAACATATTGTGCGTCTCCGTGTCTTCATCTTGTAAAGTCTGTATCTTGTCAAGTAAAGTCTGTATCTTGTCAAGTAAAGTCTGTATCTTTTAAAAGTTAAGTCTATATCTTGTGAAGTAAAGTCAGTATCTTGTAAAGTCTATATCTTGTGAAGTAAAGTAAGTATCTTGTAAAGTCTATATCTTGTGAAGTAAAGTCAGCATCTTTTAAAAGTTAAGTCTATATCTGGTGAAGTAGAGTCAGTATCTTGTAAAGTAAAGACTGTATCTTGTGAAGTAAAGACTGTTTCTTGGAAAGTAAAGTCTATATCTTGTGAAAAAAAGACTGTATCTTTGAGAGTAAAATATATTTCTTGTGAAGTAAAGACTGTATCTTGGAAAGTAAATTCTATATCTTGTGAAGTAAAAACTATATCCTGTAAAGACTATAACATGTCAAGCAAGGTCTGTATCTTGTAAAATTAAAGTTATATCTTGTGAAGTAAAAACTGTATCTTGTAAAGTAAAGTCTGTATCTTGTAAAGCAACGCCTGTATCTTGTAAAGTGAAGTCTTTATCCTGCGAAGTAAAGATTGTATCTTGTAAAGTATATATCTTGTGAAGCAAAGTCTGTATCTTGTAAAGTCTATATCTTGTGAAGTAAAGATTGCATCTTGTAAAGTCTATATCTTGTGAAGTAAAGATTGCATCTTGTGAAGTATATATCTTGTGAAGTAAAGTCTATACTTTGTGAAGTAAAGTCTGTATCTTGTGAAGTCTATATCTTGTGAAGTAAAGTCTTTATCTTGTGAAGTCTATATCTTGTGAAGTAAAGTCTGTGTCTTGTAAAGTCTATATCTTGTGAAGTAAAGTCTGTTTCTTGTAAAGTCTATATCTTGTGAAGTAAAGTCTGTTTCTTGTAAAGTATATATCTTGTGAAGTAAAGTCTGTTTCTTGTAAAGTCTATATCTTGTGAAGTAAAGTCTGTTTCTTGTAAAGTATATATCTTGTGAAGTAAAGTCTGTTTCTTGTAAAGTATAGTTTATTTATTTATTTAATATTCTAGCATATGGATGATTCAAACAGAATAAAATACATAGCAATACCTACTTTTTATTCTCCTCTTTAATCTTTACATTTCTCTAATAGCACACACAATTCGAAAATTAACTAAATTCGGCAACCTCTCTTTTGCACTTCCTCTGTGCGGTCACTTTATATCATGATATACCAGAGTATAATATAATAATAAGAAGCTCACTCCGCTATTTTGAATTACAAATCTATGAAAATCTCCAGTGTCTCTTTCTAGTACTACTCTCTTAATAATCTTAGTGATGTTTGGTCCTCGTTGTTTAGTTCACTGTTCTTCCATAGTTCTTTCTGTCTCCCTCTTACCTATCACAACCCTATATGCCGTTCAATTAACTTGAAAAAAAAAAAAAACCCCATCTCTTTCATCATCATTCGTACCGTCAGTCAAAACGAGCCACGACTGGCTAAGTACAGTGCCCAAAACAGCTCTTCCTTGCAAACTGTGTCTCTGCAACTTATGCAAGTCGTTATATAGTTTCGTGTTTCTGTTGACTTTAGTTTCTATATACAACGTATCAATTTCAACCCAGACGCCATTGGAAGAAGTCCGTAACTTTCGAGTACCTCCAGTCCTGCATACTGTAACTGCAAAAATCCAGTTTATAATAATCAGCTTCTGATTTTCACCTGATCCAGCTCATGACATATGATTGCACTCTTCGTCAAGAATCCGTTAACAAGGAAGTTTAATCAAGTTTGCATGAGTTTAAAAAAAAATGTGGTGGTACCTGTTCGTCGGGAAGTAAACTGAATCCATTTAGATACACTAACGTGTCACGCTGTAGGGGGTTACCTTCTTGTCTGGCAGTGTTAAACGACTCCATTGTCTGGCAGTATTTTTACTTTGAAGAGATCTCGTACTGTTTTGCGACAATTTGTCTGTGATAACGCTGGGGGCTGTATTCATATCTGGCGAAATGTTTATTTAGCTGTTGACAATTGTCTTCATGATCCCTTCTTCTTCTTCTTCTTCTTCTTCTTCTTCTTCTTCTTCTTCTTCTTCTTCTTCTTCTTCTTCTTCTTCTTCTTCTTCTTCTTCTTCTTCTTCTTCTTCTTCTTCTTCTTTTTCTTCTTCTTCTTCTTCTTCTTCTTCGTTCACCGGCTGTGAATTCCGGCGGAAGGTCAGGGTTAATCGTCCGCTTGCACTTTTGGCTTTTACCTGGACCTGAGTTTTGCGTGTACAACCCTTCTCACTAGGGGAATTTAATCGACAAGAACAATAAACAAAGTAAAGGACCCTTTTCCAAGCCTTCAGGTGTATAGGGCATATAGGGCTAGACCTATATTTTATAGACCAATCGGCACAAGATGGGTGATGTGGTTTGGCCATCACGTTAGAATGCAGCAAGATCAAATACCATCACAATTCTTACATCTCAGAAGATCAGCTACAAGAGCAAGAGGACGGCCGTGGAGAACATGAATCGACAACATTTAAGACACTTTACGCTTTAACAATATAATAATAGCCAGTGGCAGAGAACGTGCACTAGATCGCAAATTATTCCTCCTACAAAAGTGGTTTATGATGATGATGATAATGATGATGATGACCATTTACAGATAAACACCAAGCAACCATCCACAAACCTGTCTACGGTCACCCTCTTGCCCAGCCAATAATATTATCAACGATATCACAAAAGGCGATAATAAATCAGCATTTGAAACTTTTGAATGGAAACTAAACGTAGAATGATAACTGGTTGTCCCCCTTCGCAAAACTGATTACGCCAATTCTCTAGAAAGGCAATTGATGGAAATCACACGAAATATTTTTAAGAACAGAAATTTCTCTTTTGAACCAGAAACAGAAATGTAACATGTTGTTTGAGAAAAGACAGACAGGTAGAAGGGCAAGGATAAAATGCAATAGCACAATTTAACACGAAAATGTATTAACATCTAAGGAGATAAACAACACATTAAAATGTAAGTTGGCAAATCTTATTTGCGTTCAGTTCAATTATATGGCCCGTATACATTGATACTGAACAATCCAGTCATCTATCTCCTTGTGAGATGCAATTTTTTTTCTATTTTGAAGCCCCACCCTGGCTCTTGTCAGGGGCGGCAATATAGCCCGACCATAAATATGGTCTAATGGCGGAACGTGGTTTCTTGGACCTCTCCATGGCGATCCTCACCCACATGGTGGCACATTGTGACATCGGGTGTTTATCGCTTGTGTGATGTCCTAGTGGGGTAGAAAGTCAGTCAGTCGACACTGAACGTATCAGTAGAAACTACAAGTTAGTTCATGGACTTAAGAACATACAGTAAGTTATGTTTCACAGAAATTATGTCTTTTTTTTCTTCTTTTTTTTCCATCTTCTTCTTTCTTCTTCTTCCTTTTCTTGTTCTTCCTATTCTTCTCCTCCTCCTCCTCCTTCCTCCAATTCTTTTTTAAAGTGTTCAGAGGCTGCTAACTCCAGCGGAAAGTTCTGGTTGTTCGTAGACTTCTGGAAGTTGGTCTAGTTCCAGAACTTGAGGTGTGCGTGCATCCATTTGGTAGATCTGACTATTGTGTGTGCACACTGTTGGTTCCTTGTCTCTCAGACAGATGCATTCTGACGTCGAAAGCAACCCTATTTATTCTACTTTACGACAGGTATTAGGTGCAGTGGGTCGTCTATTCTACGCCCCCCCCCCCTCTCCCCCTCGACACAATAGTACCATGTAATTTGTATGACAATCAAAAACGGAAGTTTCAGACGGACTGGGAACGGAACAAGAGTTGTTGAAGGTTATAAAACCTAACTAAAATATACAGTCTACATAAATAAACTTACACATACACAAAAAAAGTAATAAAAAGAGAAAAAGAAGTATCAATCTATCCTTTACGGAACTTTAAATGTCACCTCTGCTACAAAATGTTAATCTCAGAAGCGTGTCATTGCTTTCTAAACGGTTCGACGCTTTTACTGTAGTCGAAATCCGCACACAGCGGTCTGCCGTTAAATACTTTATAGTTGTATTAATAAGCTAGTATTTCGGAATTATGAAACGGCCTAAAAACATCTAAGCCTCCGAGTCGCACAAGGTCGGAAATAACTGAGGATGTTTGTCTTACTTGTATACTAATCTGTCGTCTTGATAGGGGGCGCAAATTTCGTTATTTCAAAGCCCTTTCCAGGCTTAAGTCGAGGGCCCTAATATAATCTAACTGTTCAACGGGGTTTCTGGGACCTCACCCCCGGTGATCCTCATACGCATGGTGGCACTTTGTATCACCGGGTGTTTATCGTTTGTTGGATCCCCTAGCGGGGTTGTATCTCAATAACTGAGGATTAAGAAGAAACATTACATAAATATATTCTCATAAATAACGACGATGGTGGTTGTAGTGAAGGTGATGATAATGATGGTGGTAATGATGATGGTGGTGATGATGATGGTGATGATGATGATGGTGGTGATGATGATGGTGGTGACAACGATTAAGATGATGATAAACTACAACGAAGAAAGAGAAACTTATATAAGAACTGAATCCGTCTAGAAAATCATATAAACTAGGTAAAATTAAAACGAACCTAAATCAATATAATAAAAAAGACACGAGAAAAATAGTTGTTTACTAAAACTGCGGGACATTAAAGTAAATAGGAAAACTGGATTTATGACGCCATTTTATCGAAGGGATTGACTGCTGAGACAATATTCCCCCGAAGGAATAGCTTTTAGGGTCACCGAAAGTGACGTATTTATCCGTTCGGTGGTTAAACGGTTGACTGAAAAGCTTGGCTCGGGAAGTCTGAGTAAATAAACCATAGATAATTACCTATTTTAATTCTAGGTTTAATATTTACAGAGAGGGGTTTAATATTCTTATAACTGTCGGTGGGTGGTGAAGTGATGTGGGGAGATATTTATCATTATTACATTACGCGTAGGAATAGGTAGAATATTCTAGTTCTTGCCAACCCCTCCCCAAACTCCCCAATTTATCACATCGGAAATGGGACGGTTGAACTGCATGTGTAGACATTGTTATATTCCTCGTTCTATCTATGCTTCATCTAGATATCGTTTAATATATCTGTCTGTCTGTATCTCGCTCTATCTCGTGACCCCTTTTAAAATAAAGTTTATTCATTCATTTGTATTCTCCCCTCATCTCTCTCCCTCTCTTACACACACACACACACACACACACACACACACACACACATATATATATATATATATTACTTAATTATTGTTCTACAGTTTTTGGGTGGCTGCTCCCAATCGATTACTATACGACTATGTTCCCTTCAAAAAAGTGTCATACGTCTAGTTTCGGGCATAAAACAGGCCTAAAAACAATCACTTATATAACCATTTAGGGCTGCTGCCACTCGGTCAGCGCTTTATGTTTAAGAAAGCAAAATTATATAAAAATACTATTATTATTTTATATTCTCTGAATGAGGAAAAGTAAGCGACTAAGTTTTATACATCTGCCTAATGTCAAGGTAATTTATATAAGAGAAGTTTAGCATACTTGGCTGTTCATTTATGGGATCATTTCCCATAGGATGTGAAAAATACATCAAGTGTCTTATCATTTAATCACAAGCTTTTTCAGTTCATGCTTAAAATTAATTACATGCCACCATGTATTCAACTGTACCAACTGGAAATCATAAAAACAGAATTCAATATCAAACGTGAGTGTGTGTGTGTGTGTGTGTGTGTGTGTGTGTGTGTGTGTGTGTGTGTGTGTGAATGTGTGTGTGTGTCTCCTTGTGACTGTCTCTATGTTTTCGTGTCTGCCTGTCTGTGTATGTCGCTGTGTATGTGTGTGTGTACGTTAATGTGTTTGTGTGTGTGTGTATGTGTCTGTCTGTCAGTGTGTGTGAGGTATGTTTAGCGTGACTCGTGTCTATTTGTGGATTGTGACTGTGTCTGGTTTGTCTCTGTTTGTGTGTGTGTGTGTGTGTGTTTTGTTTTCAAATGTGTGTGTGCCTTCTCTGTGTGTGTGTGTGTGTGTGTGGCTGTGTCAGTGCATTGTATAGGCGCTTGGTATATGTGTTTGTGTATCTAATGTGTGTTAGTGTCTGTGTGTGTCTGTATATGTGTCTGTGTGTGTTTCGCCGTCGTGTGTATTTATGCCTGCACTTGTGTGTATGTCTGCAATGTGTTTGTGTGAGATTCTTTCTTGTGTGTGTTGCCCTATATGTCTTTAAACATGCGTAGGTATATGTAGCAGTGTCTGTATATGTGGGCGAGTGTGTAAGTATATGTGTCATTGTTTTTGTGTATGTGTGTGTCTTCCGTGTATATAGTGTATATGAGTGGCTGTATGTGTATGCATGTGTGCGTTTGTGTGTGTTGGTTCGTTTAGGTGTGAATCGTGTCTGTGTAATGTGTGTTTTGTGTGTGTGTGTGTGTGGTTATTTTCTTTTGTGTGCTGTGTCGGTGTATGTGTTGTGATCGGGATTGTGTATGCCTGAGCATGTTGTGTCTGTGTTTAAGGGTGTGTGCTGTGTCTTCGTGAATGTTTTGTTTGTGTGAGTTTTGTGTATGTGAGTGTGTGTGCACTCATGTATGCTGTATCTGTAAGAATCTTTGTGTATATGTGCGTGTCTCTGTTGGTTCTTCTGTGTCGCTTGTTTTTCTGCCTTGTGTGTATGCGGTGTGTATGAATTTTTGCATGTATATGTGAAGTTGTGCATCTGCCATCCAAGCTTCTATAGTTTTACTTCACATTAATATCATATGAATTTTGATATCTCAATATATTATGCTTGATCTATAAATTATTGAAAACTTATTTGGAAGCTGCGAAGATGTGGTTTTATAGACAAATGATGAGAATACCCTGGGCAGAGTAATGAAAACGTCTTGAAAAAAGCTGACTCACGAAGAGATCTGTTTGCCCACCTCTTGACGGTAGGAATGTTGGAGGGGAGGAGAGGCAAATGGAGACCGAAAGAACAGATGCTATACAGTTTGACATCATAGCATGGACGATGATCTGTGTCAGAGTTGGCTGAAAGTACACGATGAAGGTTCTGGATAGACATAACTACTAACGCCACACGGAATAGACTTTGAGAAGAAGATTTATCAAACACAATTGTCGTGTGAAAGAAGAGTGTTTGGAAGGACTGAATGTAAGACGAGACTGAGTGCTAAATTTCTGATCCTTTGGAAATAGACTTCGTCTACTCGTTTTATTGTTCTCTCTGCCTATCAATGAAAGATATATAATCGAAGGTCTAGTTTATCAGCGAGCTTCACAATATAACAAACACATACAAAAAGTACACATTGCGACTATAGAGACTTCGTCAGCGCACACATAAATCAAACAAAACCACACGAATACACAAAATCACTTAACTCATGTATCCAGATGCAGTCATGTGGATGTCTTGTCAGTGCAATGAAAAGAAAACACTGAACCGGAGAATAAATAGCTGTGGAATACCAATGGCCGTGTCTAAAGAATTTTAGACCAAACTGTGTTGACAGTTCAGTCCCTTGGGTGTTAAAGTCCTAAAAGTGTAAATAAGCGATTTTAAAAAGACATGTAGACTCTGTCACTGAAGTGACTAAATTTAACGGCTATTACTTCTGTGTTGTGGACACCTTGGTGGTCCTGCGATTGAAGTGCTGGTTTCAGGGCACCGTTCTGCACATCCAGAAGATGTTGTCTGAAGCTGTCAGCCAGTCGTAGACCCGTTTCACTAATGTATTTCATAACACATCTCTTGCAAGTGATGGCGTAAATGACATTGAGGCTCGTGCAGTAGATGTTTTACGTGTGTGAAAGCTGGCGTTCTATAATTTTTCAGATTTTATCTTTCACGTAAAGAGCACGGAAAAATAATTTCTCAGTAACGGCCAATTTGGGCTGCTTTTTTTTTTTTGGTGGGTCGCGGTCGCGTCCCTAGTTACGGATGAAAATTAAAGCAAAATAAACGAAACAAATCTACCGATTGCTATACCTAGTTTTTATTGATGTGAAAAGGATCCCCTACGTTTATTCCCTTTTTTTTTTATATGGGTGAAAAAAAGATACATACTGCCACTCTAGAAAGCATGACGTAAAGTGCGACTAAATCGTTAAGATTTGCTCAGGAAACCACAGATATCGTAGGGGAACTGT
This sequence comes from Candidula unifasciata, assembly GCA_905116865.2. Classification (NCBI taxonomy): domain Eukaryota; kingdom Metazoa; phylum Mollusca; class Gastropoda; order Stylommatophora; family Geomitridae; genus Candidula; species Candidula unifasciata. The sequence continues at coordinate 129,180 of CAJHNH020001744.1, forward strand.
AAACCACAACACAACGTGCCATCCACACTTTTAAATGCAAAAAAAGGCGAAAAGCTAAATTTTTACTCTGTGCCCTTCAGACTCTAAATAATCACCTTTACTTAACGTTTTCTTGTCTATGTAACAAGGATAAGGTGACCACAATATCTTTAGCTGAAAACGGGACATCCCACTAATATTTTGTGCTGAAAACGGGACATCCCACTAATATTTTGTGCTGAAAACGGGACATCCCACTAATATTTTATGCTTAAAACGGGGCATCCCACTAATATTTTATGCTTAAAACGGGGCATCGCACTAATATTTTGTGCTGAAAACGGGACATCCCACTAATATATCGAGCTGAAAACAGGACATCCCACTAATTTTTCGAGCTGAAAACGGGACATCCCACAAATATATCGAGCTGAAAACGGGACATCCCACTAATATTTTGAGATGAAAATGGCACATCCATAGCAAGTCAGCGCCTGCTTTCCCCACCCCTTGCCCCTCCTCCATTAACAATAGAATTACTATTGTTAATCATTAAGGAATTATTACATTTAAACAGCATACGCTTATGTAGGCCTAAAAAATTATATACACCATACTCACTAATTAATATTAAACACTTTTTCTCTCTATTTGGATCATCTAGGCTTGTGGGTATTCTTGCGAACATTTGGTCTTTTAAACAGACATTTCGACCTCACATTTTGCCCATTAGCCGTCAACTCATTTAAATCATTAAAAGTATCTAAGAAAACGAATCTAAAATGAAATCTGATAAGGTCAACAGATGTAACTATAAGTGTATGTTTTATTCTAGATCTAATTCCTAGACAACTGACGTTTTTCCTGAAATATTGACGCGGCGACTGGGTCACACCGATTTAAAAAAAAAAAGTTCTATCTCTGAAGGAAAAAGGGGGGGGGGGGGGGGGGGAAGACGTAAGGTCAATAAAAGAAAGGGTGTCTAAGAGTAACTCAGTAATACACGTTGATGAGAGAGACGAAATGTCTATACCAGGGTTAAAAAAAACCGTATGGTCACCCAAAACAATGGTGTCTAAGAGAAACTCTACAATACACGCTGATGAGAGAGACGAAAGGTGTTGGGCTGGATTTCAGCAATGGTTTCGGAACAGGTATACAGGAAAGCAATGACAAACTACTGGACGTAAAGTTGGCTAGAGAAACCACAACAGCCAAAACATGGTGGGGGTTGATTCTGCAACGTTATGTAAAGGACAAGTAAGTAAATTTTTTACAAGTTAGAACAGGAGAATAAATGAATTGCGTGCCAGTCCTATGTGATTTTTGACATCGGCCTCATCATCCATATACATTATCCATTGGTCTATGAAAAGGATGAGTCTACCAGCATATGCCTGATGGGCCACTGGCATTAAAAGAGCCATTGCTTACTTGACTACTTACCTCTGTGATAAATAACGGCGCAGCATGATGATGATGATGATGATGCTGTTAATGATGATGGTGATGCCGATGTAAACCAGAATACATATATTCCGAACACGATGTAAAAGCGGTAACGTATTCAAAAGCTTGCATTTAAACTCCAGTGTGCCAGGAAAGCTAGCAACGAGAATGCGATCCTAAAATCGATATTAGATTGCAAATATTTTCTTTCCTGACAATATGGGATTGAATTGCGGAGTCGGAGACCAGCGGGCGCCATTTCGGCAGGAAAACTAGTTGCGAATTGAAAGTTCATAATTTAAATAAAGAGTTCAATATGGCAGTATGTATTGAAAGATGGTCGTTTGAGAGGAGAACGACGTGTGTATCATCAGTATGCTCCGGGAACAGTTGATTCTACACATTTAGACATTTGCTGCGGGAGACGGAGCATCTATAGGCATGCACGGTGTGCTATTATCTCGATTCTTAAATCAGTAATCAGTATTTGATGAGAAAATGTATCAGCTCGCTACGTAGAAATACTGGAAAGATATCTAACCAAATTAACATGCCAATAAATAAAGAAAAACTGAACCCTGCCTTGTTTCAACCTCAGCTTACTTTGTAAGGGTTAGCGGGATTTTTACACGTATGATTCTCATACCTGAGGTGTTAATTATGTGGCCTGCAATCCTGTAGGGGACCATGCAGTTTAATGCTCCACCCTCCGATACAGCAGCCGTCTCAGTGTCCTCCATGTTTGACACACCCAGAAGGAGTTGACTGGCAGATCTTCTGTCTTTGTCCCACAGCCGATTTCTGTATGCTTGTCCTTGTTTACTACCTACTTCCAACAGGCGGTTCGTTGTTTCTGAGCGCTTCGTTTCAGTCTCTAGAACCTAGCACATTTAGTACGCCCGATTCTGCCCATACTTTTACCTTCAGCAGCCACTACAGAACCTGCCAATATGTTGACTGTTAAATTAAAAATCGACATCACAGTACTCGGGATACTCCGACAAGGGCCCAGTCCCCATCCTCAGCAGCAAGCGAAGAGTTCCGATTCCGGCCAACAGAGAGTCGTGGACAATTTGTCTATTCAGGGAAATAAGCGAAAGCTTTGGAGGTGTGCGTTTACATAATGGTCTGTTCCATTAAATGGTCCGCGGGACAAATTTACAACGTCTGTGGTAACAGCTAAAGGGTGCAATCACTTTTGTGATACTGATATTAATGTATTATATTATTTTTTTTTTTTTTAATGAGCTCCACCGGCTGTCCGAACGGTTAGAACGCTAGGCTCTCAAGCAGGAGACCCATGTTCTAATCCTCGGTAAGGCTGGAGAGTTTTTTATGTCCGCGGCAAAATAAAATCCTCACCCTCACAGTCGTGGCGACAGCACTAGCCTTGCGGCCGTAAACCCTCAGCCTCAACTACACCGCAAAAGTGGTATAATAAAGGCAGTTATTTGCAGTTTTGAGGTAGTTAGTCAATCAGTCAGTCAGTCAGTCAGTTAGTTAGTCAGTTAGTTAGTTAGTCAGTTAGTCACTTAGTTAGCTAGTCATTCAGTCAGTTAGTCAGTTAGTCACTTAGTTAGTCAGTCAGTCAGTCAGTCAGGCAGTCAGTTAATTAGTCAGTCAGTCAGTCAGTCAGTCAGTCAGTCAGTCAGTCAGTCAGTCAGTCAGTCAGTCAGTCAGTCAGTCATTCAGTTAGTTAGTTAGTTAGTTAGTTAGTTAGTTAGTTAGTTAGTTAGTTAGTTAGTTAGTTAGTTAGTTAGTTAGTTAGTTAGTTAGTTAGTTAGTTAGTTAGTTAGTTCGTCGTTACGGTTCCGGCATCACAGCACACAAGCTTGGCTCATAATTGCTCAACCGCCTATGTCAGTGACTCCAGTCACAAACTGAGTCAGATACGCTGGATACTTCAAGTGAATACCGTAGCCATAAAAAAGTGTCCTCAGTCAACAAAACACACACGATTTGATCTGGCAAACCATATGGGGCAAGCCTCCTCAAACACATTGCGAGACCAGGCGTCATCGCTAAAAATCAACTTTATTCTACAAATAGCTGGACGATGAGTAGATTAAAACTATTTCTGACCATTCTCCACATGTCCTCGGCCACGTTGCAGCCACGGCCAGCAAATAAATAGCAGCTATAGCAGGAGTAATGCTTGTTGTAAATACAAACAGGGAAGAGACAAATCCTCTGTGGACTAGGATAGAGCATAATGACGAGAGCGCCTTAAATTATTCTGAAAGGGCACATTCTGACAAAGCATATCTGAAAAGTAGAAAGAGATGTCTTCGCATTGGCACATGGAATATTAGAACGTTATATCAAGTCGGAAAATTTGACTGTTTATTTTCTGAGGCAAAGAATATGAATTTAGATATTTTGGGAGTATCAGAAACAAGATGGACAGAAGCTAGCAGCCTAAAGAGAGATGATTACATATTTATTAATTCTGGAGGAGAACATCATGAACGTGGAGTAGGATTCTTGATAACAAGAAATTTATAGAAGTTTATTAGCGGGTTCTGGGCTCACAATGACAGAATTATATTGATCAAGATCGAGGCAAGACCTTTGATATTGCAATAATACAGACATATGCACCAACAACTGACTACAGTGATGAACAGCTTGAAGAATACTATGAAGAACTACAACAAACACTGAAAGTGGTAAAATCATCAGAGGTCTTAATAGTTATGGGAGACCTGAATGCAAAAGTGGGGAAAAAGAAGCACAAACACATTGTAGGGCAATTTGGCATGGGATCAAGGAATGACAGAGGAGACAGATTGATACAGTCTTGCGAAGAGAACCAACTCATTATCTGTAATTCATTTTTTCAACATCCACCTAGAAAACTGTTTACGTGGAAGAGTCCAGGATTTATAAATAGAAACCAAATTGACTATGTAATGATTAGAGACAGATTCAAAAACAACATCAAGAACGCCAAAACATACCCAGGTGCGGATATAAATTCAGATCACAACCCTGTGGTAATAAAAATACAAATTAAACTTAAAAACGCAGGAATATAAACGCAAAGGTCACCACACATAGACATATCAGCTTTGAAACAGCCAGAAATAAGCCAGCAGTACCTAGTGGATGTTTAAAAAAATATGACAGATTAATAGTTGAAAGCATGGAACAATATCGACGGGAGAATCCAGAGGACAAAATTAATACAAAATGGGAATGTTTCAAAACTAGTATAGAAACAGCTAATGCCATCTTACCAGTGAAAGAAAACAAGAACAATCAAGTGTGGATGACTGAGGAAATTATTTACAAAATGATACAAAGGAAGAAAGCAAAAAGCACTCCAGAATATTCATTAATAGACAAAGAAATACGAAATATGTGTAGAACTGCTAAGGAAACATGGATTCAGTTAAAATGCAAAGAAATAGAGGACCTTGAAATAAAACACAGAACAAAGGAAATACATGCAAATATAAGAAAACTTATAAACAAGGAAAAACATTTAACAGAAGATGGTTGTATTAGGGGGACAGATGGAAAAATTGTTGTTGATAAGAAAGATATAATAAAAATATGGACTGAATGCACAGAAGACCTGTTTTGGGACAACAGAGGTGACAAACCGCCAATCCATAATATTCAAGAGGGGCCAATCATATTAAAGTCTGAAGTAGAGAAAGCCATTAAACAGATGAAGCAGGGAAAAACTGCAGGTCCAGAAAACATAACTGCAGAAATGTTAAAATCCTTATCTACTTTTGGAATTGATACTATCACAGGAATATGCAATGACATTTATAACTAAGGGTACATTCCCAGGGACATGAAAACCTCTGCTTTTATCATATTACCCAAGAAATCAAAAGCTGTTGATTGTGAAGATTACAGAACTATTAGCCCAATGAGTCACGTAACTAACTTACTCTTGAAGATAATACAAGCAAGAATTCAAAATAAAATAGAGAAAGAAGTTTCTGAAGAGCAATTTGGATTCCGTAAAAACAGTGGTACTCGAGAGGCCATAATTTGTCTAAAGATGCTGACTAAAAAATATATAGAAGTTCAGAAAAATATTTATGCATGTTTTATATATTACAAAAAAGCTTTCGACAGAGTGCAATATGAACAACTAATTAAAGCTCTTCAAAACATAGGACTAGATGGAAAGGATATCAGACTTTTTAGAAACTTATACTGGGAGCAAGAAGCAACAGTGAGATATGACAACATCTGCTCACCCCAGATAGAGATCGAGAGAGGAGTAAGACAAGGATGTGTGCTGTCGCCTAGCCTTTTTAACTTATGTACAGAAACCATTTTTAAAGAAATTGTAGAATTACCAGGACTGCACATCAATGGTAGAATAATTAACAATCCGAGATATGCTGACGACACAGTGTTGCTAGCAGAGAGTGAGCATGAGTTGCAAGACCTAGTGGAGCAAGTAAACAGAAGGAGTGCAGAATTTGGATTAGATATACATTTGAAAAAGACAAAAACCATGATGTTTAGCAAAGAAAATAATCAGCTAACAATGAATATCACAGTGAACGGGGTGAAACTGGAACAAGTTAAAAATTTCTTATATCTTGGACAAGTAATAACATGTGACGGCAGAGGTGAAACAGAAGTCAAGAAAAGAATAGGGATGGCCAAAAAAATTTTAAACAACATGCAAAAGTTACTGACATCAAGAGAAATAAATAATACATTAGAAATGAGAATTGTCAAATGTTATGTATTCTTAACCTTAGTGTATGGCACAGAGACAAGGACAATGAACAAACAACTGGAAAATTGTATCAGTTCTTTTGGAGATGTGGATATACTGAATATAAGGTCGTATTTCATGGAAACAAAAGCTATCAAATACAGAGGTACTGAGGAAATTGGGAATGAAAAGAGAGTTGCTAGGTGAAATAAAAAAGAGACAAGTGAAATATTTTGGTCACATTAAAAGACATAACAGTATTGTTAAGATCATCCTAGAGGAATAGGTTCAAGGTAGGCGAGCAAGAGGCAGACAGCGTTTCAAGTGGGAGGATAACATCAAGAGATGGACGAACAACAGTATGAGTGAGTGTACATCAAGGGCAAGAGACAGGGCTTGTTGGAGATCCATTGCAGCCAACCTTCATTGTGGAGACGGCACTTGATTGATTGATATAGCAGACGCCTTGTCCCAGGAACACAACGAAGAAAAATACATCACTCCTCATTACCATTATGTACGAATCTGGAACTCAGTCAATAATCGATAATCACAGCTCATAGTGCCGCCAGGAGCACTAAACTCGGTAGCTCCGGCTGCAAACCGGACTTCCACAATTTTGCAACATTGAAACTGAAGGAGAAACGGCGACGAGAACGGTCAACATAAGCCAAGTTTTTCACCGTCATCCATTCCCTATCAATGTCGGAACCGAAAGTTTTTATTTGTAGTTTTTATTTTTGTTTGGTACCCTCCGCAGCACTCGCGCGGGCGCGCGCACACACACACACACACACACACACCACATACACACACACAGATCACACACACACAAACAGCTAAAGAATATAGTCATATTTATGATTCTAATATTCATATAGTATAATAAGTTTTCAGGAATGACTGTTAACTATAGAAGTTGTGCTTTTTAACTTGTTTTGACCAGAAAGTGAAGAAAAATATTAAGCTGAAGTTGAAGAAGATAAAGATGTTGAAAATGAAGATAAACGAGGACAAGTATGAGAAAAAGGAGGTGGAGGAGAAAGGAGTAGGAGGAAAAGGATTAGGAAGAAGAAGAAAAGTTGACTGTTGCAGTGATCTCATTCATACTGGGAAACCAATAAGGCATGGACACTTGTAGGGAAGCTTTACATCCAGGACACAAGGTTAGGTTATATTTCAGCCCATTACATTCCTGTGTGGTTTCTAGTCCCTCGTTTTGGAAAAGACAACCATAGACCCACTGATCCCTAACAAGCATATCGTAAAAAAAAAAGCAACTAAATAAGTGCGTTTTCTTCGAAGTCGGAGTGAATCCTGTGTGAGCAGCGAAGGACCAGCAATTTTCATACAAAAAAGACAGATGTGCATGCAAAACTCACTTTCTGGGGTAAGAGCAACTTCAAGATTGAACGAATAAGCAGAACGTTCGGCCGATGTTTACAGCAAATGAATACGGAGAAGAAAAAGAACACAGCCCATACAGCCTGGTTGACAATAGGTCAGGTGCCTTAATGGCGAAGTAGTCAAACCGTTAGCCATTGTAATTTTTTCCACACGGGTTGTAGTTATATATATATATTATGCCAACAGACTCCATTATAATCTCCAGTGTGTGACTGCAGAGGAAAAGCGAGATTCTTTTGGCCGTTTCCCCAAGTATAGTGACGTCAATCTTTTCTTAGTCCATTATTACTAACGAATCAGTCGTTGCAGTGTTAACGGCTGTAATTTAATTTTCATAATTAGAATAAAAACAAAAAATTCGCAAGTTTCATATTTGTAGTAAAAGCAGTAACGCTTCGTAATTCCGGGGTACCGGGTTCGATCTCAGCCGCGGGTCATACGCCTTGCGTTGGTTTCGACAGTGGTATCAGGGAGCCGACCGTCCAGCGAGCAATGGCAAACTACAGGACGTAAATTTGCCTAGTGAAACCACACAACAACCATGGGCTGATGGGGTTGGTTCTGCAACGTCCTGTAAAGGGTACGCAAATAACCCAGTAATAGCAGTAGTGACTACATTGAAAGCATTATTGTCCAGATTTCCTTTGACAATATGCCAAAAGACAGAATTAAAAAACACAACCCTTGTACAAGAAAGATGATGGCAAGAAATCCGTCAGCCAAAATAACATACATAAATCGATATATTTCATTTTAAGTAGTTCCTGTCCAGTTTCTGTGGGATCGCGTAACAGGACTAGGGGACCCCAAGACGCCAAAGCGGAGACAGGCCGGCTGTGAAGGCAACATGAGACACAAACTGGGGAAGTTTATGGCTGCAGATTGATGGGAGGGGGTCGATGAGAATTATTTTTGCCAGCGGGGCTTTAAAAAAGACACCGAGAAGAGGGAAGTTGAAAAGCATTCATAGATTAAAATTGATGATGTGCTGAAAATAAAACCTGAAAAAAGATTTCTTGTCTTAAAAAACAGTTACAATTTTTCTAAACATTAAATTCATCATCATCATGTAGCAGGTTCTTTGCAGAACGTTGCTCTCAACACGGTTTGCCTAAAAGAAACTCAGTCTCTCGCCAGCTCTCCCGCCTTGTGTACTTTTATATTCAAGTGGTCCCTTATATCCTGTGTCCATCTTCATGTTGGTCAGCCCCTGCCTCTCCTTCCAGGTACTAAGTAGTCTTGTATTGCTTTTCTCCAGTCCGCCATGGCGCTTGAAATGACAAAAATATTTCAGCTTCCGAGACAGGATGCTGTTTATTAGCCAATCTTCCTTGATGCTAAAATCTATTAAAATATTAGTATTTATTCTCTTCTTTGTCCGTGATATTCTGAGAATTTTCCTACAGCATTTCGGCTCAAAGGCCCATGTTTTCTTTCCAAAGGACTGGCAGTGGGTCCACTACTAATATAAAAGGCTAATGAAAGCAATGAAATCTGTTCATTACCTGACCAGGTTTGTCAACGGTATTTTCTTTAACTGTGTTTTCTGGACACTGAAAGGATTTGAATAAGTATCATTATCATGTGCAACATCGATACGCGTTTGGCGGTCACGATTCGCCATCTAACGCGATCACTAGATCATGTCAGTGTTCTTTTACCGCACAAAGCACTTAGTTAAGCCGTTTAGTTGTGTGTCACTTTTTCTTCTTCTTGCTTTTTTCTATCAAGCCTATTAAGTTAAAGAAGTACTCAGTAGAATAAAGGACCATGAGATTAATCCGTAGATCAGGGCCGGCATTAGCTGACGATGTAGTCCTGACTGCTAAATCAGAGGCACATCTTATCCGACTTGCATGTCTGGAACCAGGATTTGGAGAAGCGAGAGAATCAGGCTCTCCAAAATTGAAGCAATAGTAATCTCAAGAAAGGAGACAAAGAAATAAGATCATGATAGGACAGTATCATTGTAGCAGGCCAGCTAGTTTAAATACCTTTAGCTTTAATACACTTGAATGGAGCCATTAAGGCAGAGTTGGCGCTCGGAAAGCAGCTGTCGGAAACTTTCTCCAGGCCATAAACCGAGGCTTTCTCAGCAAAAGCGAATTTAGCAAGATGGCGAAAATGGCGGTGCTCTACTCATGTGCCAGTCCTGACCTACGTCTGTGGTGAGTGTCATTGACAAAGACAACAGCTCACAAAAGCCAGCTTTAGGTCTCAGAAATGAGACCTTTGAAAAAAGTAGTCCATGTGACAAGAAGGGACAAAGTTCGCAGCCAGACAATACGTCATTATCTTGAAACCCAAGCCATACAAACTCGAGTGGATCATTCATAGTTACGATTGTTTAGACATGTATGCTGAGTAGGAGAAAATCGGCCACCACCCTGTCCATGTTAACACTGACCATTACTGAAAAGAAAACAAAAAGTCGACTATGATCAACCTACTGCGAACAGTTTCGGTTATAATTGTGATCTGGTTTCGTTGGGCCAAATTTATTAGCTAAGAGGTGTTGATTGCGCCAAATGTGGCTTTTCTTTGTCCGGTGCTTTAATAAATATCTTAGCCCAAACAGGGGAAATCCACAGGTCACAGGACAGTCTAATATTCCAGGGGGTGGTAGATAGGCTGGATGCACTCGTGGGGCCTAGGTTGCAAGCATTCGTGGGACATATGCTGCACTCTCTCGTGGGACGTAGGTGGATTGTGGTTAGGGCCAGTTCTAGATATTTTGGGGTCGTTAAACCGGGAAACCCAGTCTTACTACCCTCTAAAATGTAGCACTATCCTGTGACGTCATATGGGGGGTAGGATAGTAATAAAGCACTCTATGCACCATTGTGAGTGGCTGAATGTCCCAGCTAGTGTTGCGTATTGTCCTTCATTACATCTCTGGTTCCTTTCGGCCACCATGATACGCCTAGTGCACCATTGGCGGGAAAACGATCCGTTACTTTACAACTAATGTTTGGGAGTCGATGTCTTCTAAATGTCGAAAACTTCGGGACTGTGAGTTTACTTTCTCTAACCAGTTTACGATTTTCGTCTTTCTTGCTTGCCTGTTTATGGTTTTTAAAAAAACGTCGCCACGTTCAACTAGCATCTCTAAAGGGGGAGCTTAAGGATACGATTGTGACTAGATTACTTGTACCATATACAATTGTTTAACATTGCACGCCACCAAGAGCCCCGTGTGGGTTCTCTAGCCCCATTGGGGGAGGGCGAGGGTGGAGATAGAGGCCCCCCCCCCCCCATCTTCCCCCCCCGCCGCCTCTCCCGCTAACAAGCATGTCTTAAAAGACTACTAATTAGGGGTTTCCCTTAAAAGTCGAAGTGTATCTGCCTGAGACACGAGGAAACAAGTCTGCATTTAAATAAGCCAGATCTGTAAAAGGATGTGCAGACAAAATTCAAGTTCTGGAACAGCAGCAAAGTCCAGAAGTTGACTAACAACTGGAACTTTCTATCGGTGTTTACCGCTTGTCAATGTTTAGAAGAGGAGGCGCAAGGTGATTCTTGGCCTAATCGATGTTTGAATCTAATTTATTGCGTCGTTTCTTACAGGCATTGTGGTCGATTCGGGTGAAGAAGAACTTGTTGCTACTCTGAAACGCTTTATTGACATCTACAACAGCATCAACGGAGGTGACAGCAGCAAGATTATCCTCACCCCCACGTGGGCCACTGCCGATATGAGCAGCAACTGTAACCTTATCAAAGCCAGTGAGTACTTTACTTAGTCTTGATATGCACATTTTTCAAATGTTATCAACGTGTACGTATGTACATAATAGATGAGATGGTTTGGTCATACGACAAGAATGTCATGGAACCAGCTGCCACAGATAGCCACGCTCATCATCATGTGCCCTGCCACCTGGCATTCCCGCTCATGTGTCTCCACAGATCACGATTCATAGTTGGCTGAGACAGATCTCTTGATGATATCGCCCCACGCCATCGTTTTAGCCCATCCAGCATCATCTCCCTTCGTCTTCCTCTACCGCTCTGTTCACTGATCTTTCCAGTTGTCACGATGTTTTCTAGCAGTCACGATGTTTCCAGTTGTCACGATGTTTTCTAATTGTAACAATGTTTTCTAGTTGTCACGTTGTTTTCTAATTGTCACGACGTTTTCCAGTTGTCACGGCGTTTTCTAGTTATCATGATGTTTTCCACTTGTCACGATGTTTTCTAGTTGTCACTATGTTTTCCAGTTGCCACGATGTTTTCTATTTGTCACGATGTTTTCCAGTTGTCATGATGTTTTCCAATGCTTCTCTTCTCATTATGTGGCCAAAAAACAGCGTTTGTCTCTTTCTTATTGTTGTATATATAGATCTATTTTCATTAGTTTTTTTCAAACAATCGGTGTTAGTTACTCTGGCCGTCCAAGGTATTAGTAACATTCGTCTCAAACTCTGGCCGTCCAAGGTATTAGTAACATTCGTCTCAAAAACCACATCTCTGTTGCTTCCAAATTCTTCTTAATTTGTTCACTAACATTCCAAGATTCGCTACTATACAGCAGGACAGGTTGTATGTAACATTTTAGAACTCTCTTTCTGACTTTAAATGAGAGCCATTTATTACATAAGAAATTTATCATTTTATTAAATGCTTCCTTCTGCTTTTAATCGCTGCACACATTTTCCATTTGATGATATGAATGTTTCCAGATATTGGAATTTATCGAGTGGTTAAGTCTTTTTTCTTCAATTGAGATATAACAATGTCGAGTTATCTTCTTTTTTGAAATAACCATTACTTCAGTTTGCTTAATATCATAGGAGAGTCCTTTCTTAGCACTCTCCATCGCCACAATATCCAGCAGTTGTTGTAAATCAGTTTCATTTTCAGTTATTAAAACTGTATCGTCTGCTTAAAAGAAAATTGTTTAAATTGTATCCTCCAATTCTTTTTCCTGCTATCTCTTTAGTTTCTCTCAAATTAGCTAACTTTATAGAAAGAAAAAGTCTGGGGATAAGACTCACCCCTGTCTTGCTCCTTGCTTTATCTGTTTAAAAGTACTAAATCTGTTTCCCACTTTAATTGCTGCTACTTCGTTCCAGTAAATGTTTTTAATTATTCTGAGATCTTTCCCGTCTACATTGATGTCTTTCAACATTTTCACCATCTCCTCGTGTTTAACTTTGGCAAATGCTTTGGTATAATCTATAAAGCAAACATATAAGTTCTTTTGTATGTTCATTGACCTTTCTGTAGTGACAGCCAGTTCTGCTTCCCTGTGATAGCCATGCTGAAGAAATATATTGATCACAGAGAAGTGGGAAAACCACCAAAAGATGGAAAGGCGAAAAATATTCAGACAATTTTTAAGTTTTAAACTATCCCTAATACACTTCGATATGGACGCTATTTGTTACTTTGGTGATTTCTAGATGGTATTCAAACTCCTGATCCGTCTTGTGAATTGTTTCCAGAATTACATTTGCAGTTGATGCAGCGAGACTCTACTTATGGTGCCGGGTTTACCTTATCTTCTCAAAGACTATGTAAATTCACACAAGGCACACGAAATTTATATATATATATATATATATATATATATATATATATATATATATATATAAATTTTAAGACCCCAAGCGTTTGTTTCTTTTGAATGTTTCTTTTATATTGAATCAGTCAATCTTCACTCAGCTTTACGACACGCTTGAAATTCTTTCTCTAGCCACTTCTCCAGTGTACTAGCCAACTCATCTTCAATGCCATGTATCCACTTTGGCGAAGGTCGGCTTCTGCCTCGAGTTCTGGAACTGCACTCTCCATCAGAGCTCTCTCCAGAAGAATATGGCGCTTTACATCTTAATCATCTCAACATTTGCGAGAGGATGTTGTTTATGAGCCAGTTGACTTTGATGTTCAGGTCATGCAGGATATTGACGTTTCTCTTCTTCTTGGTCGACACGGTATTCTAAGAATTTTTATGTAGCATTTCAATTCAAAAACTTCGATTTTCTTTTTCACAAACTGACTGAGAGTTCATGACTAACATCCATAAGCTGCAACATCACTCTCCAGAATGACAGACTTGGGAATTAAGATCGGCTTAGCAACAAACGAGACGCACACCAGAAGACGTGTTAATCAACATAGAACTAATACTATTAGCCATCGGACGTTGAGGTACATACTGAGGGGAGGTCCTGAGCACCTATGGGCATGTCCGGAAAGCAAAGATGATAACCCAACTAACTAACTAACTAACTAAGCTGCCAGGGAAAAGACACGATCTCAAAATTGTTGCTCTAACTTGCTATGTCTTTTACAACAACAGTTTAAAATCTTGGCAATCACTGTTGATGACCATGTATGTTAACATTAAGTCTGCAGATGTCTCGACGCTGGCGTCTTCCTCTTTCTTGGCTCCAGCACCTCCAGGACCTACAACATCATCCAATCATACAGCCAGGCCCTGCACGTGCCGTACGTGGTGTACACACAGACAACCAATCACAACCGAGATGGTTACGGTTTCGACATCGGGATCAGCCCTCATTACATCGCCGCCATTATCGACATGGTCAAGTTTTTCAAGTGGAGAAAGATATATTATGTATTCGATTCGGACGATGGTGAGTGTCACTGCATTATACCCAAAATCGTTTTATTTTCTTTCCTTAGTTCATTCAATCAATTAGGTGCCGTTTCCACGATGAAGATTGTCTGCAATGGATCTCCAGAATGCTCTGTCTCCTGCTGGTTTTACACTCTCTTAAACTGCTGCCCGTCCCTCTCTTGATATTGTCCTCCCACTTGTATTGTTTCCCATCTTTTGTCCTCTTACCTTCGACCTTTCTTTTAATGCGGTCAGAGTATCCAAACTGTCTATTCTTTATTTCTTTCAGCAACTCTCTTTTCATAAGTGCATGAGCAATTACAGCTCGCTCTTTAGACAGAACAGTTCAGGAAGCCAATGGTGCCTTCTCCATGACCACCAGCAGCATGACAATGGAGGTGATGGCGGTGACACAGGCTTTCATGTGGCTGAGATCACAGGACTATTCCCGCGTATGTATGCTGAGTGATTCTTTGAGCATGATCCGGCGGGTCGAGGCAGGCTGGTTGCATAGACAGAGGTTTGAGTCGTTGCACAATTCTCCTGTGTGTGCAGTTACCTTCATGTTCGTCCCAGGGCATGCAGGCGTTGTTGGTAATGAGAGAGCTGATAGACTGGTAGGTGCTGCAATAATTGAAAATGGCCAGCCCATGGAAAACGTAGACATTGTCATTGCCCTTAGAAAGATAGGACGTTCTGAGGATTTTGGAATCAACGTGTCCACATCACTGCTAAGAATACGCGAATTGGGAGTAAAGATCGGCACAGCCAAGCATGAGAAGCACACTGGACGCACACGAAGTCTCTTTAACCAACATAGGACTGGAACTATTAACCGCACGATGCTAATGAATATGTTGAGAGGAGAATCTGCGCGCCTATGGATGTGTCCGGAGTGCTGTGAAAATAATCTAACTCATAACTCATTCTCATATGTAGTCCCCTCAGAATCCCTGCGTTAGAATGTTTTTTTTTTATTTTCATGAAATACGACCTATTCTTCTGTACAGCCACATTTCCAGAGATTCAGTTCGATTTTCCACTTGCTTGTTTATTGTCCAAGTTTCTGCACCATATAGAAGGATTGGATTATAGATTAGATTTCACGATCCTCATTTTTAGTGTGTTTATCTCTCTAGCTGTCAGTAACTTTCACATCTTACTGAAGACAGTTTTAGCCATTCCTATTCTCTTTTTCCTTTCTATTTCGCTTCTTGCAACACCTATTGCGTGTTCTAGATAGCAGAAACTTGTCACTTGTTCTAATAGTTCTCCTTTCACTGTGATCTTCAAGTTTAGCCGCTCTTTTCCATTGGTAATTACCATAGTTTTCAACTCCAACTTTAACCTATTTTACCTCTCTAGCTACTTCTTCAACCTCTTGGTTTTGTAAGAATCTTATGTGTGTTCTTTTAAATGTGCTGTATAATTTCATCTTTATTTCTTTAAAGCTGTTTTCGATATAGTCGTTCTATCCTGTTCAAAGTCATTTCCCTGCTCCGATTGAATTATATTTCTTCATCAGGGATCTAGTGGGCATCTGGCACCAGGGTTTCCTCGTCAGATGCCCAAACCATCTCATGTGTTGCTCTTTACTGAATGTTAGGATTCAGTCAATCAGTTTTATCCATTTCTTAATTTACAATTTTCTCTCTTCTTGTTAGTGTGGTCGCTTTTCTATGATATTGCCTCTCTACTCTTTGCTTTTGATCTCATTAATTTTGTAGTAAGTGAACACATTTCAAACTAGTAGCATCAAGTTTGCCCCCCCCCCCCCCTAAATCTAATCTCACGGTGTGAGTTCCAGGGCCCCTTTGTGGGAGAAGGGAGACAGGAATAGACCCAGTGCTTCACCGACAAGCATGTTGTAGGAGTCGACTAATCCTTCAAATTCGGAGTGCATCTGCTTGAGAAGTAAGGAACCAACAGTCTGCATACATATAAGCCAGATGTTTGAAACGAATGTGCACTCAAAACTCAGGTTTTGGAACAAGCCAGGTCTGAAGCTGGATGAACACCCAGAGTTTTCTACCAGAGTGTACAGCCGGAAACGCGAAGAAGACGTTTCTATTAGATTTGCATTGACGGACAAAGGTTCCCCACAAAATACATGAATGACTTCAAGGTTTCACTCAGTCCTTTCTCTTTCGTCGTTGTAATTTTATAAAGGATTCTCCCAGTGTTCATTTCAGGGCTTTCTTTTTTGTTGGGAAGGGGAAAGGAGATGGGGGGGGGGGGTGGGGGAGGGGGTTGTGGTGGTGGTGGGAGCGTATTAGAGAAGAGGTTTTTACAGACGCTACTCCCCTTTTTCACCCCCCCCCCACCCCCTCCACTTCTAGGGACCACATTCAGGCAACCACGTGCAATCTCCATAATGAAGGTTGGTTACAGTGGATCACCAAAGCACTCAGTATTTCGCCATGGATGTACATTCTTTCAGACTGTTGTCCGCCTGTTTCTTTATGTTATCCTCCCTCATGTATCATTGTCTGCCCCTTCATCATCTGCTGTCCCCCTCTTCTCAGGTATGACTATTATGATTACATTATGTCTTTGAATGTTTCTATGGGTCTGCGTGGCGAAGTTGTCAAACCGTTTGCCTTGCGCTCTGAGAGTCGTGGTTCGATTCACGGCTGTGTCGTTCAGTTCACGGGTGCTTTTTTTAAACGAAGATCCCTGGGGATAGTCGCCAGAGCTACTGGGGTCGTACTCTGTGCGACGCTTGCGGTAGGCGGTTAGCCTTTTTGCAGAGAGAGAGAAGAGAGAGACCGAGCCATA